>JAMXBD010002742.1:0-167072 GCA_024138025.1 Combretum micranthum | reverse complement strand
AGTGCCCATGTTTTTGTAAATAAGCTTTTGTAAATATTTGTTTAAGTAAAAGCCTTTTCACTTGTAAAAGTGGAAGTTTTGAAATGTCTTTATTTCTAAATTGTTTTATAAAATTTATTTCCGCTGCTAAATCCAGTTGTTGTCAGAATCTAACTAAACGATTTCATAATCTAAAATCGGATAGCAATGTTCAACATAAACACCTTCTTTAAAGACAACCTTACGTATAATTCGTAAGAGTTATACGTGGTTGGGGACTTGGTGTGCTTGGTTTGAGAATTGAGCATGTCGGGTCTTTACAGTATATACATATATTCAAGGATTTTCAATCATACTATATATCTATATTTTTGGTACAAAAGCCCTTGAGTGAAGTAAAGTTTGAAAACTCTAGTTTTAAAGTTTGGAAAATTCGTATCAAATCTGTACGCTGCTATTCTGAGACCTAAATAACTTCTTTTGATGAAAATAATCTTAGAAATAGATAGATCTTTTCGAGTAGATAAAAATCGGCATATTATATGCGAAATTCCGAGTTAAAATGAGTAAGTTATGGCCATTTTAAGTTGGGATTTCCATTCCATACGATTTTACGAATTCTTTAAGAGAGAAGTATAGAACTTGAATAGATCTTGGATGAAATACTCATGTTGGGTATTTCTTTTCTTTAGGTGTCGAGGATCACGATCTTGTCTTCCCCGAGGATTACTTCGACTCCTAGAGCGCTATGGACGAGTGAGTTTCCTTTACGCTTATGTATTCGCGCATGTGCTTGTAGAATAGAGCACTAGATGTAGGAAAAGATAAAATTGATATGCATGTGGATATTATGGGAATTATGTGATTCATTATGTGCGATCAATGAACGATAAATATATCGGAACCCGATTTGTGATTGATATAATGTTTCCATGTATGTATTGTTATATGTGCAAATATTGTTTGATCGCTTTAAATGATTTAATGCCATATTGAAATCCTCATATAATAAATTGCTCATGCATATCACTTAGACTATCATTTCGAAGTTTTGCTACTACTCCTCAGCGTGGGACCGGAAAGGTAAGCTGCCTAGCTACATCTTGAGGGTTAGGACGTACGGGGAATACGGCCTCAAGGTGTAGCCGAGCCGGATCGATCGCTTTGGGCATGGAAGGCCCGGGGACTAGTAGTACGGTTCGTTGGAACCCCAAGACGCGCGCAAACTTAAAGGAGGTTGTTCGGGACCCAGTTCAAAGCATTTCCCTAACCACCGATAGAGGGGTAAATCCATCAAACATACGAAACCGAATAGTCGTATGTAATGTTTGATCATATGGTTGTTGCATTCATATGCTTGATTAATAAACTTGTTTGATTGTTCTCATGAGTACTATTGCGTAAGGAATATCTCACTAAGCTAGTCATGCTTATACTCCTATAGACTTTTGATATTGCAGGATTATCTTTTACACCGAGACCACCTTGATTTCCCGGGTAGAATCCTTATTTTGAGGAGCTTTTGGAGGCAATCTATTTTGAAGTTATAGAGTAGATTTCTTCTAAAATCTTCTAGCTTTAGTTATGTTGTACTTAGAACCATGTTATTATGAATTATCGGGGGAATGCCCCTTGGAAGCTGTAAGACTTTTATTTCAATGAAATATATATTAAGTGTTATTTTGCATGTTCCACTGCCAATGTCTTAAAATGTATTACTCCACCGGTCTCCCTTTGTTGTGAATGTATGCCTTGTACCGATATGGAAGCTTTCGAGTGACTGAGGTAGTCATTCTTAAGTTTTAATATTGCGTACGGCGGGTTGTCACGTTTAGGGTACCCGCTGGGGCGTGACACCACCGAAACCTATCAAAGCTCAATACCGAAGGTCTACAATATATTTATATCATAGACCCACCCATAATACCACCCTTTTAGAGGCTCTTCACATCATAGGACTTGATTTATTAATGCTCTTGAAACTGGGGATAAGCGCATTATCGATTTTCCTTAAGGGTTCTTGACTTGTAAACCCAGTGCATATTGAAGAGAAATTTCATAGACAAGCCTTTATAAGACATCCATTTCAATTTAAGCCAATAACCATAAAGCTTACATTACGATCCGAAAAATACCTAATAGATTGACCAATATGTATTACTTACAAATCGGACTATAATTTTTAGAATCCAAGTCAAATATGTGAAAATAAGCCTAAGAGAATGTAAGGAAGTCATCTTGGACTACACAATTCAAAATGAGATAATTATCTCTAGGTTGAAAAATCATCCATAAGGGCATGGAAAATCATTTGCCGCAAATTGGAAGGTATCTACCTTAAGTTTAAGAACTATTTTCCCCAAAGTTGAAAGACAATGTCCCAATACAAGCAAATTAAAGTTCTAAAAAGAAAAGTTTTGCTCCCAATATTTAAAAGTTTTTCAATGACATTTAGTAGTCAAGCCTAAGGCTAAACTAAAATGAGTGATCAATGAGGCAAGCCCGATGCATAACAGATCCCGTAGGATTTCCACTTGTTAGCATTTTTCCCAAAAAAGGGGTAAAGTCTTAGTTGAAAATAATCTTAAAAAAGAAGAAGAAGAGTTTTTCAAAGTCTTTGGCTCAAATTTTTCACAGATGAACTTTTTTAGAAGAAGATGGAGAATCGCAATACCTAGGAATTTTAGTCATCCTCCCTTCAATTCAGCTTCGGAACTTTAGCTATCTTATGAATTCTTTAGTAACCTTAGCATTCCCATAAAGATTTCAAGAGCTTTAGTTATTATATAACACTTTCAAGAACTGTAGTTACCTCATAAAGCTTTCAGTAATTTAAGTTATCTTATGAAGCCTTTAGGACCGTTGGTTGTCCCATAAAGTTTTTAGGAACTGTAGTTATCTTATAGAAGGAACTTTAGCTATCTTATGAATTCTTTAGGAATCTTAGCATTCCCATAAAGATTTCAAGAGCTTAAGTTATCTTATAGAACTCTCAGGAACTCTAGCTATCTTATGAAAACTTTAGGATTGTCATTTGTACCATAAAGTTTTCAAGAGCTATAGTTATCTTATGAATCCCTTAGTAACTTTAGTCATCATATGGAGATTGTTAAGATCTTCAGGAGCTTTATCTGTCCTCAGAGAATTTTAGGAACCACCGTATTCCTTTGTTTGGGAACTTTGGTCATCCTCTAAGTGTAAGAGTTTTAGCTATCCCACAAAAGTTAGGAGCTTCATTTTGAAAATTTCAGGAATCGTAGTATTCCTATAATTTTTTGCCATCCTAAGTTAGGAGCTAAAGTTATCATTTGAGAATCTTAGGAACTCTGGTGTTCCTATCTTTACAAAATCTTAGGAGTTTCTGTACAAATACAAGCCAAATGCCAGCTCAAGGAGCGCGTTTGAGACAAAACATAGGCCAGCTTAAGGTGTGCCTCTCCAGGTTAAGTGCCAGCTCAAGGAGCGCACCTGTATTGCATCTAAGCCAAATGATAGCTTAAGAAGCACGTTTAAGACAAAATATAGGCCAGCTCAAGGAGTGCCTCTGAAATAGCTATGAATTTCCCAATTTATGTTTTATAAATGTGTTATTGAAATTATACATGATTTTGAAGTGTGATAAATGTGATTCATGCTGATGCATGAAACATGAGTTGTGTTAAAGAAAATAATTAAATACTTTAGAATGGTTAAATATTGGGTTCATAAATTTTAAGTGCATTAGAATGTATGAAATATGATTAGAACAAGTTAAATTATGCATGTATTTAGCAGAAAAATTTAGTTACAAAGTAAGCCCAATACCACCTTTAATTAGCCAAAATATAAGCTCATTAATTAGCTAAAGCTAAGCCAATTAAAGGACTTAATTATGGCAACCACTAAAGTCAACAAATGGATAAATATCAACTTTTGAAAGTGCAAAATTTGTCTAATATTTTTAGACCAACAAAACACACTTCAAAAAGTTTTGAATTAATTCATTGTTCATTATAAATTTTGTAAGCTTTCATGACTGATTGTAAATATCAATGTCATTTGTATTTATTTGTAATTATTAATGTGAATAATGATCAATTTTTTTATTATTCGTGGGTATTACAATTTGTAATTTTTTTTTTACATTAGTAAATTTTTTAGCATTAAAAGGATAAACTTTAAATTTTAAATTTTAAGTGGTAACCATATGGTTTTAATAGGTTAGCCCCCGAGTCCAAAATTTATGGTTTATAAAGTTTGGTTTTTAAATCAAATTTTTTACAAACTAATAGCTAAGTTATGATTAACCAACCCATTAATTCTAACTTATAAATTTTTCGTGGTTCCAATCGGGTGGCGACTCCAAATTTTTTCAAAAATTAAATTTTTTTTTTAATTCTTAGTTGATGGTTCATATTAAATGGGTTTAGATTTAATACGGATCAGATTAAAAGAAATTAAACTAGAAATGAAAAATCTAGACTCAAAAAACATGAACTAGATAAAAAGATATCTAATGTAACCATTCCGCTTTGTTTCTAAGAGGCTACCCAAGGAGATCATACCATGATCGAATATTCCTTCTAAGGAACCACAAGAACAAAAAGCACCCCCACCACAAGATCAAACCCAAGAAGTTCTAATCGCTTTGAGTCGCCTAGAAGATATGATAGGAGCATACATACAATGAATGCCTACCATACTTGTGCCTATTCCAATCATGGAGCCTCAACCAGAGGCAATGCAAGGTGCCTAAACTCTTTCCACTGCCGGCTAGTTCAAATCCTAAAGCCAAAAGACTTAAGACAAATGAACTTTCCTATAAGGGGGAGACTCCTAGAAGGAATGACATCCGATGCAGGAAATGCAAGGGAACACACTACCCAAAACAATACCCACAATTGCAGCAAAAATGCTACTTCTATAGAGATTCCCAACACAAGATGCTAGATTGGCCAAAGAAGAAGGCCTCTTCCTGCTAAAACTGCAAACAAGTGGGACACTTTGCTAAGGAATGCCTTGAAAGACAAAAATGGACCGCCAAGTCGTCACACCAATCTAGAAGGAGTTAACCTCCTAAGAAGGACCAAGAGGATGGAAAATAGAACTCTCATATAGCATTAGTTATGACTAGTCCTTTTGTTAAGAAATATATAATGCTTAAAATTTATTTAAAAGATGCTTTGTTAGCTATCTAATTAGTAAAGGGAGATAGATAGGCTGAAGTTGTAATCATGTTTTGCGTCGTTTCTTTGAACTTTTATAAAAGGAAGATTTAATACTTCTTCCTGTTTTTATGTATTTGCTTTAATGATATGAATTTCTTTTTGATTACTTTGACTTCGACAAGTTTTTAATATCTCTTCTATATATATATATATATTTTTTTTTTTTCGCATTTTGCACTTGATTGCTTTTGGGCTTGCTCCTTGAAGTTTTTCCAAACGTCTAAACATTAATAGATCTGAAGTCTCACTTAAAACCCAATAAAACTATAGATCACGTAGGAGACCCACCGGTACACACGAACCTCAAATACCCCCTATTTAACTTGAGGACCAAGAAAGACCTCAACAACCGAATCAACCAGGAGAAGTCCCAGCTGATATTGAATAACTTGCTGGCTTAATAAGAGATTACATGTAATAGGCTCTACGCTACCAACACCTGCAACACCCAAAGTTCTAACACCACCTATTGTATCGGCATCAACTATACCGCTATCACCTAGATCCTTTCAAAGTATGTTACCCAACTTTATAAAATGTAATCGATATTTCGATGGAGCTTTCGAAAAACCTGACAAAGCCGATGATTGGTTAGCTCAGATAGAATGATCCTTTAATGTTTTTGAAGTACCGCATCACCTTAAGCTTGCTTATGGCATAAATATGCTAACATTCAATATCAAGATATAGTGGGAATCTAGGAGTATATGTCACAGCCCAACAAGTATCCTAAACGTGATAGCCCACTGTACACAATATTAAACCTTAAGAATGACTACCTCAATCACTCGAAAGCTTCCATATTAGTACAAGGCGTACATTAACATCAAAGGGAGACCGGTGGAGTAATGCATTTAAGATATTGGCAGCAGAACATTCAAAATAACACTTAATATATTTCATCAAAATATAATGTCTTACAACTTCTACGGGGCATTCTCCTGATAATCTCCATAACAGCATAGTCTTACTAAGACAAATAACTATAGCTAGAAGATTTTAGAAGAAGTCTACTCTAGGACTTCAAAATAGAGTTCCTCTGAAAGCTTCCCAAAATAAAGATTCTACTCGGATGATCACGATGGTCTCAAGTACGAAACAAAGGTCCTGCAATATCAAAAGTCTATTAAGGTATAAGCATAACTAGCTTAGTGAGATATTCCTTACGTAAAAGTACTCATAACAAGCATTCAACTAAGTTTATTAAACAAGTATATGAAATGCAACAACCATATGATCAAACAATACATACGACTATCTGGTTTCGTATATATGATGGATTTACCCCTCCATCAGTAGTTAGTGAATTATTTGAACTGGGCCCCAGATGACCTCCTTGAAATTTTGCACGCGTCTTGGGGTTCCAATGAATTGTACTACTAGTCCACGGGCTTTCCTTACCCAAAGTGATCGATCCGGCTCGGCTACAACTTGTGGTCGTATTCCCCAAATGTCTTGAATCCTCAAGATGTGGCTAGGCAGCTTACCTTTTCGGTCCCATGCTGAGGAGTGGTATCAAAAATGGGAAATGATATTCTAAGTGATATGCATGAGCAATTTAGTTTAAGGAAATTTCCAATCCGACATTAATTCATTTAAATCGATCAAGCAATAATTGCACACATAGCAATACATATAAACAATTATATCAATCACAGATTGGGTTCCGATATACTTATCGTTCATTGATCGCACATAACAATTCACATCTATAATTCCCATGATATCCCACATGCATATCAATTTTATCTTTTTCTAACATCTAATGCTTTATTCTACAAGCACATGACGAATACATAAACGTAAAGGAAACTCACTCGTCCATAGCGATTTTCGATCAGTCGAAGTAATCCTCAGGAAAGAGAAGATATTGGTCCTCGACACCTAAACAAAGGAAATACCCGAAAATGAGTATTTCATCCAAGATTTTTCCTTAATTTTCTAATTCTATTTTATTTGAATTGTCAAAATTCACATGAATGGAAATTCCAACTTAAAATGGTCATAACTTGCTCATTTTAACTGGAAATTTCGTATATATTATACCGTTTTCTACCTACTCGAAAAAATATATCTATTTCTAAGGTTATTTTTATCAAAAGAAGTCATTTGAGTCTTGGAATAGTGACATACAAATCCATCACGAAAATTCCAGATTTCAAAACATAATTTTTCTAACTTTTCTTTATCCAAAAATTCTTTTACAAAAATATAGTTATTTGTATAGTTGAAAAATCCTTTGAATATATATATATTATATATACACACACACACATATAGACTCATATTATGTACAGGAATTTAGTTAGTGTTGTTTCAACAATGATTTTTGTAAAGCAATATGTCTTAAAAGTTAGAAAATGCTAAGACTTGAAAAATTCCTTTTTACTTTTGTTGGAAAAATTTCTTAAATTATTATAAGTGAGTGTTTCCTTCTTTTAACTTTATTCTTAAGCTTTGAGAATGTCACGACCCTAAAAGGGGGCCTAACAGGATTTATCTAAAGCCATCATATCACGTGCACCCTACATGAGAGCCGTCTTGTATGTCAGAGTATACAAGACTCTATTTATTCATAAATGTTTATCATATAAATGATATAATATATTACAGTATTTTAACTATGGAATCCGGTTTTCCAATTTCTACCAAGATCGCAGAGAATCGGTATCCCCCACCAAATAGTGAAATTGGGTTTCAACTACAACTTACAAATTTCAACAATATAAAATTTACATTCTAAGTTTACAATATCCTATATCTCTATCTTCAGTAGAGTTCGTTGGAGAAGCTCTCTTTACACATTCCTAGCCCAATCCCAGCTAGTAATAATCCTGCACAAAAACTGTAGGGGGTGAGCGAACCACGGGCTCAGTGAGTTCATTCCTCACTACTACCGGTCACGCAAGTTATCAAGCATTAATTATACATTCGTGTAAATCTATCTACACACAATATGAATGCATATGTGATGAATGCAAGCAACACATCTATGGGGGTCCGGAACCATAGACGATGTAGATTTACCTGTCTACATTTCAGTTGTCTCCCATACTTACCTGCATGGGACATCTCGCCTTACCCGTACGAGGCTGCCTGGTGGTAGCGTCCATCCAGACTCACCCAATGCTTAACCGCCATTGGTAACAACAAATATTCCCCAACGTGTTCACGTGATTTACGCTGGTTAATATTTAAATATATATAATGCCAATTTAATGGCCATTCTTACAATCCATCACCAATCTATGGTGAATCATGCAAGTAGACCCCGACTCGGGTAACATCTACTGCCAATACGAACCATCACCTATTAAAGGTGAATCCAGCGGATAGACCCAACTCAGGTAACATCTATCGCCACGTGACCAGTGGACCCCGACTCAGGCAACATCCACTGTCACAACAATACTCAGAAATGCCCATGTTTATCTCATAAACTCTTTTAGTATAAATACTTCCTTTTCAAAGGATATAAAGGTAACTCGGAATATTCCAAGTCGGATTTCTTTAAAACATTTCAAAATACTTTTGATTTCAAATTCGGGACATTTCCTACAAAGGGATCAAGCACATGCGACGAGTATATCCAATTAGTTTAGTCAAATTATTATCTTTATCCATTTATTTAGGTGATTATGCAGATGATAACACTCATATCAATCAGTCATTCCATATAAGCAGTACAATCAACATGACAACAAACAGTAGCAATCACAAGCAAATAGTAGATCATCAGAATTCCCTCACCTGTGGTCCTCGCTAAATTGTTGTATAAGCTACTGGAAGTCCAAGGATGGATCTATTTTCCTATGAAAGAAAATAACAGAGATTTATTATTGGACTATTTCTGTAAGAGAAGGCTTCCTATAATTTAAAGGTGTTGATCTCTCTCATCGGATATTAAATTAAGTCCGTTATATTAATTATTCTATCGTTCAATACTTTAATTGAATTCTTATAGGTGCCGAACTATTCCGTATCGGTAATTGATATAGTTTTTATTAAGGTTTTAATCCTATAGTAGAGAATATTTATCTGTATTTTGTTTCTCTTGATATCTATGTTTTTAATTAAGGAGTTTGTCTTTTCCTTAAATCCTACTGCATTTGGTGGAAGATTTTTATTTGTTAATTCTTTGCCTGTCAACCTTATCTGTCTCTTAAGTTAGTATTTTTATTTATTTAAGGGTATATTCTAGTATCTATACCTTTTTTTTAAAAAAAATTATTTTAATAAAGTGTATGTATTATGGAGTTTGGATATATCAAATATGTACATTTACTGCGTTTAGCAAAATCTTAAATTTTTATTTCTAAATATTCTACGATATGGATATACCATCTTTAATTCGATTAATTGTTAGAATTTTATATTTATTTGATATTATCATTGCTTTTATATTGTTTTTAGTTAATGAATTATAGTAACTATTATTTATCTTTTATTGTTTAATTTTCGTAGAGTTCTTCTTAGTGTATATTATATACTTATCTTGTAATTTTTAGAGATCACATTGCTCATAAATTAAGCCTTTAAAATTTTCCATCGTTGTATATTTTCTTTATATATAAAGATTATTTTATTAATTTTAAAAATCTTATTTTTATTAGTTACCAAAAATCATATCTTTTATTTATATAATATACTAGTCTTAGTATTAGTGATACTCATAAAAGTAGTAGTAATACTAGTATAAAAGATAATGGTGATTATATTAGTTTTAATATTACTACTAATAGTAAAAATAATTTTAATTACAAAAACAATTTAATAGTTTTAGTAACAAAATCAATAATAGTAATATTGGTAATATCAATAGGCTTAATAATAATTTTAATATTACTACTAACAACATTAGTGATATTAGTAATAGATCAACAATATTCGTAATACAAGCAATAATATTGCTTAAAAAATAAACTTTAATGATAAAATCAATATCAAAATATTTATTCATTTATTTATTTATTCATTCTTATATATTATTTCATTAATAACATAAGTAGTTTAAGTTATATTTCTATTATTTTTAGCTAAAACATAAATTACGGAATATTTATTATCATAATCATTTATTTAGATTAATTAAATTAATTTATCAGTTATTATTATTATTATTTATTATTTTCATTTGCAAAGGTACAGGGACGTTTTGTCCCAGGTTCTTTCTTTTATTTTATTTTTAGTTATTTCATTATTATATATATTATATAGTTCTCGCCGAGGAGAACTTCATCCAGGGGACGTGATGTCCCCCTAATTTTGGGATATTCAATTTTTTTTAAAGAAATAATATTATATATATTAGTAATTTTATAAAGAAATTCGTAATTGATAGAAATATTAATTTTTAAAACTTTTTACATTACTAAAACATATACTTATTTTCTATATCTTATTTAGCTTATACTAATAAAAATAATATCAAAATTAATAAAAAAATTAGTAATATTCCATAATTAATAAATACAATAATATTAATTAATATTTCTAACCAAGATTAATAAAATTATATTTTTCTATATTTTCAATAATGCTAAAGTATCTTATACATATACTTAAATAACTATATATTAATAAAATAATTCCAAAATTATAAAAAAAAATAATTTTCACTTTAGAATAAAATAAATATATATTTTTAATAGATTTTCAACCAACCAGAATTAATAAAATTATTTTTAAATTTATTTTTTTTTTTTTCTGCAAAATTCGTGTTACTATTCACATGAACAGTACAGGGTAGTATTCATCATCTTCAACCTTGGTTCAAGTCCGATTTTGCATCATTTTACACGTCCAAATCCATTCTAATTCATTCCTAAGCATTTATACATGATATTTCTACACATATATCAACTCAAAACATCTAAATAACCCCATGATTCAAGAATTTCGAATTTGCATGGTGTATTAAGGTTTTCGAATTTACCTTGCTTGGAGCTTTATGTAACCATTTCTGGACTTTTCTTGGTGTTGGTTATGATCCTAATATCATCATAACATCATTTAGAACATTGTTTTAATATAGTTTTGATTTAAATCGAATTTAACGTACCGTAGTTTTTCTTGTCCCAAGCTTTAATGAAACTTTAATGGAGTTTGTTTGTTTCTGTTTTCAGTTCGTTTTGGTGGCTAGGGAGGAGTGGATTTGTTCTGGAAAATTTGAGAAATAAAGAGGATGGTTTGTTTCCTCATTAAGGTCATTAAACGTATATATATAGAAGAATGAAGGATGGAGTTGCGGTTGCATTTCTCGTTGAATTTTCTCCGAATTTGATCTCATTTGGCTGTTATTTTCACTTCAATTAATGCTATATTGAGTTGTCATTATTTGGTTGATCTTTTGGGTTGATTTAGTTGACAAAAGGATGCATTATTTATCTAAAAATCCGGCTCCTCTTCCTCCGTAGCTTTCCCACCGAATTTCCACCGAAACTTATATGTATATATTAATTTATTATATTAGTTAGTTGATAATTATTTTAGGTTTAGGATATATATAAAAAAATAAAATAAAGAGAAGATGATGAATTTATAACCAACAATGTTATAAGGAGGGGGTAAAAATATAAACTTGTGAAAAAAAATTAATTTTGCGGGTTTAAGTGATACGTATGTTAAATATTGATTTGGTAATATTTTTAGATGAGAAGTTCCATATTCGCGTTATTAAATATTCTAAACACTATGGTATATATAGAATTTCTATTAAAGATTTGTATATATGTGTTTGAATTTTCGCTTTTTGTTGAAATCTTGTTCGCGTCCAGAAGAGAAGTTCAAATTGGAAAGCAAATTCAATAAGTAATACGTAACAAAACAAAACAAGGAAAAAAATGCAAGTGAGTTAGGATGTATGGAAATATAAAAACAAAAAGAAGATCATAAATTTATAACCAATAAATATGTAAGGAGTGGGGGAAAATATAAATTGGTGAAAAAAAATTAATTTTGTGGATCTAAATGACACGTATGATAAATACTGGTTTGATAATATTTTTAGATAAAAATTTATATATTAACGATATTAAATATTCTGAATACGATAGTATACATAGAATCTTTAGTTTAATACTTTTACTTTTCTGTTTTTATACCTGCTATCATAAATTATATTTTATTTGTTTAAAAGTTTCGTTTCGTAATATTTTGATAAATTAATAATTATATTGCCCTCAATTTGACTTTATTATAAATTTTTAAGATTTGAAATTACATATGAAATCATTTCTATTTATAAATTTATTATAGACTTTTATTATATTAGAAATTTAATTTTAATTTATATTTGTTACTTAGTTCTTTTTACTAATTATAAGTTACTAAATTAGATTAGAATTTTGGTTTTTTAATCTTTATTATGTATTGTGTAATTCTAATAATGCATCTTTAAACGGTATTTTTATAACTAGTAAGTTTTAGAAATTAACCATCTTTTATCATAACTGACATTTAAGGTTAATTATGATTACTTGTTAAATTGTTATTTCTTGTTATAGAATATTACCTTTTACTGTAATTGAGTTATTTATATTAATTTATTAGTAACAAACTATTTTTATCTAGTATTGTCTCATGGAAATAAATATTTAAAATAGTCTTTAATATCATTGTATCATTATTAATTAGCGTAGAGTTTGTCTTATAAGTATTGAGCTTAATGAGAAAGAATTTAAGAATTTATAATTAACATATATTTATCGTTGTTCATGAATTATTTAAGGTCGTAAGAATCATAGTTTATATTTCAAAAACTTTATTTATATTGATTCTAGTATTTCTAATTATAACCAAACTTGTTCTTATTTTAATATTTTTAAATCGCGAAAAAAAATTTTGGAGTGATTTTTTTTTTACAAGTTTTAACCATTCTTTAAAAATTTTATATTATATTTTTAGTATTTATTAAAACTAGATTATGAGAAATTAGAGGGATTACAGAGAATACTTTAAAATTTCTAAAAATAATTTTAGTCTTTTTATGATTCCAACAACTTCGTTCTAATGGTTGAAAAATATAATTTTTCTAAGTATTTCTTGGTAAGACTAAAATTTCCTTAAGCTAGTCATGTTTATATTCTTGATTTTTCCTAAAGTTAGTTCCATTTTAAATAAATAATAATATTCTTTTAAGTTATTTACCAATTTTATTTTCTAAGTAAGACTTATCTTTAAGATATTATTCTTTGATGATTTGTAAAACTTATCCAAACCTTAGTATCTTAGAGTGTTGATAAAAAATTTACAAATGAGTTTAAGAAAACTTTTGCTCAACAAAGAATTAGTAATATTAAGTTTTAAAGAAACTTTCTTATTTTATTGGTTTGAAAAGAGAGTATGTGATAACTTTACTTTATGCATACTTTGATGAAATCACATGTACTATTATTACTAGAAACTTGTGATAAACTTCTCTGACTTTAGAAAGGATTTGTTAAGATAAGACTTTATGAAAAAAAAATCATTTCTTATGTAACAAAATGTATTTTTAAAGAGAGTTATTATTTTTATTACTTAAGAAAACTCCTTTTCATTATTGTTGAGACAATATCAACATGTTCATGCATGAATGAGATTATGTAGATATGAGAAATATAACAATAGCACATAATAAGATAAATATATATATATATATATAAGAATAAATAAAAGCATAATAATAAGGTCAAGTATTGGGAACCTTAGCTTCATCAAGATATCCCAAGACTAAGAATAGACTAGTCCCAAAAAGAAAAGAAAAGAAAAAAGAAAATTGTTTTGACTTGATGAGGACAAGTCTAAAACTAGAAAGACTAGTCTTAATAATAGCATGGAATAGATAAATTGCAAAGCATAGGAATAAATAAATAACAAGTGAGCTTATATGCTATAAAGAATATATATACATAATACTATATAGAAGTTAGATTAGAGCAAATAATAATACCAATAGTAACAACAACTTAATAATAATAATAACATAATAGAAAATATAAACATGAACAAAAAAAAAAAAAATATGAACATATTATTACTTCTTTAACTCTCATGAGTCTAAGAAACATACATTAAGCTCATACTAAGTATATGAACATGATGTGTATATGTAAGAAATTTTACCTAAAGTTATGTGTTTGTTGAAGAGGAAAAGAATGGGTTGTAGTAATATGTGGGAAATGGTTTTATGGAGAGAAGAGATAACTTGGAGAGAATTTAGGTGAGGGAGTTTATGAGTGATTTTGGTAGAGTTTCGGTAGGAAATGAGTTGTGTGAAAGAATGAAGGAGGAAGGGGGTATTTATAGAGTTTTGGAGTGAAATTTAGATGTATTAAATAAATTGAAAAAAAATAATAGAGAGCGATGAAAGAGAGGGAGTGGACGACATGCTTAGGGAAATGGGGAGAAAATTGATTAAATTTATTGTTTTGTAATAAAAAAAGTAATGTGTAAAGTGTGATGTGATTAAAGTTGTATGAGGAAGGTAAATTGTAAGGTATAGGTATGATAGTATGTAAGAGTAGAGTGCAAGAAAGAGTAGAGATAATGAAATAGTAATGAATAGTAGAAATTGTACTATGAATAGTAGATTAAACAATTAAAATACTGGTAGTAAAGCAAATATGCGTGAACGGCCTATATATGATATTTTTAGTTACCGAAAAATTCTAAAACTGATATTTTTGAAAACCTTATATTTTTACAAGTTTATCGGTATTTTCGGAATATTTTCACTATCCAGTGTACCAAGGCACGGTTTTCGAAACTGATCCCGTTCAGATTCGAAGGATACTAGAAAATGCGAATATGATATTTTTAAGCTTCCTATACTATTACGAACTATTATCCATAATTATCTTAATTTCATTGTCTAAGGTTTAAGAACACAGGATTGTCAGATCTAGATTCATTAGATTAATCATAGAATTAGGTTAATTTTAGGATTCCGGTTTGACTTCTGGTTCTAAAGTTTACTTATATTTACCGAAAAATTTAGGGGCTTACAGTAGAGAACTACTTCCACCAATCATATGAGAGACATTTAGGCATGAATTTTTGAAGAACTTTTTCCTCAAGAGCTTGAGAGTTCAATATAGTGTGGATTTTTTACGTATCTCTCAAGGAGGATGTAGTCTTGAGCAATATGAAACAGTTTAGTAGGTTACTACAATATGCCCCGGAGTCATGTAAGCATAGTGAGGAACTTAAGAGACAAGTGTTTCCAAATGGTTCGAATGAAGACCTCCGAGTCAGATAAGAGGAATTTGATATCAGGAGCTTTGGAGAACTTGTGGAAAGAGCTAGAATTGTCAAGAATGCAAGAAAGAAAAAGCGAGAAACAGTGGAAAGAAATGTCATAAGGTTCGAGAGGAAACCATTTTATGGAACAAGTTCAAGTGCCAAATTTGAAACACTCCAACTCGTTAATGGTTTGAATAAGGACAAGAACTCAACTATAGAAGAGATACAGTGTTGGAAATGTGAAAGGAAGCATTATCTGATGCAATGTCCACATCTATTGTCTAAGTGTTACCTTTGTGGGAACCCTAATCACAAAATTGGAAATTGCCCAAGAAGACTGCTACCATGTGCTTTATCTGCACAAAAACAGGACATTTGGCCAACATGTGCCCTGGACAGGATAACCCACATATCAATTCTTCATGTCCATCTAGAAATAGAAAGAGATATAATAAGAACGGAAGCAACAATAGGAAGTGGAAAAAAATTGCTCGGGAACATCTTCACTGAGAACAAACATATGCAACTTACATGGACACTAGGTTTATGAAGAAGACAGTGACGAGGAAATGGAGCTCGTTGCTATAAAAGAGGAGGATGGTTGTGGATGCGATTCAGTATCACGTTAACTTCATACCTTTTGTAAGGACCCGCTATCACCCCTAAATTTAAAATAAGTGATAACAGTTCCCCAACCACATATAATCTGCAGAATTATATGTAAGGTTGTCCGAGAAGAAATGTTTGATGAATTGTTTGTCTAATTTCACAACATAAGTCATTTTGAAAATTATTTACTTAATAGCTTACTTTCAAAACACAATACCATATATATATACAAACATTATAAGAAAATAGCATAGGTTATACAAGCTAGGTACATACATACATATATATATATATATATTACAACCAAAAGGCTTCTTACAAGCCTTAGCAAAACTACAAAACATCTAGTTCATCAAGAACTATATAAACAACTATCCAACCTATATAAGTCTATTACAAAAAGATTGGGCTCCAACCAGTCCAGGGCCATCTCTAGTCCTCAAACTCCTCTAGAAAATCCTCAAAATCAGGACCATAACCCAAGTCGCATAAGACTCATCAAGATCCTCACCTGAAATAGATAAAATATGAGCCAGAGGCCCAGTACACAAGTAACGAAAACAAAAGCGATATGATTCACACAAGCCTAAACTAAATGCAAGATGCAACAACCATTCAATTATTATTTAGTCTTTAGTTAGTAATTCAACATGGGAGTATTCAAACTCCGGGCAACAAGGATAGTGGGGGATCCTGAGTAACAACCTTGATGCTCAGGGGGTTGATATAAGTAGCTCGGATACTTATACCGTTCTAGATAATTTTACAGAAAACACCTAAATCTACCATGCCCAATCTGAGCAGGGTGCCGCTCCCCGAACCGGATACCAATTCTACCCTAGGCTCACCCAATCTGTGAGGGGGCGCCCCTAGGCACTCATGCCACCCTGGGCAGGGATTGGATTTAACGCGTAAAACACAAATCAACACTCACAATTAAGTTTTTCTTAATATATATAGTTTTCATAAATGCCTATCCTAACACAGAGATAAGCTAGTTACTGCGTACCTGTACTAGATCGAGAGTCAATGGGAATAACCGAAAGGGAATCAATCACTGTAAAAAGAAGTAATTACAAACTCACACTTAGTTTAAGTATATTATTCATCAAAGCTCAAGTATAATCATCCAAAGAAATTCAAATAAATCATTATAACATCATCACATAGCATTTAGATATCATATATTATCATACAATACTCAACAAATACTTAAATGACCATTTATCAAGCTTTGAACAACTTTTAGCAAACAACAATAAGTTTTAAACTTTGTTGAAAGTGTATAAGCTGGAAAGAATTGAAATTTAAGCACTGATACTTTTCGAATTTGGAAAATCTTAAAACATGAAAGTTTTAGATCTTTTCCTTAGCTTTCAACCCAAATGAATCACCTCAATCGGAGATCGGTGAAAAAGTTACGGCTAAAATACAAAGAGCTGCGAAACAGGAAGTCTGCATGACTGGGTGCACGATGGTGCTCGAGGCCGTGCAGGGTGTGAAAAAGTGACCCGAGAGCAACTTTTAAGAATTTTAAGGCCTGCACGAGTAGCTGCATGCCAATGCACGAGGTTGTGCACACTGAAACGAAAAAAATGACGAAATCCCCTGTTTTCAAAGTGCATTTTACACCTCTCAAAGTTTTTTAAACTCATTCCAAGTTACTCTAAAGCTTGTTACATGATCATCCCATCATTCAAACAACACCAAACATCTCCAAAACTTCATCAACTCCAAATCACTATTCATCATCTTCTTCCAACTTCCATCAAACATCAATTATACTTCAAATTCACATCATCTTCAATATTAGGTCATCCAACCACATGCACTCACCAACACTTCCAACACTTCAAAACTCATCCTAAGCACATAAAACTAACCACTCTAGTCCTATAACACATCATATACCATCAAAACATCATGGAGCATGAATTTAAACAAATATGGCATCAAGACTACATATTCATGCATAGAAAAGAAAGTTGAAGAACACACTTACCACAAGAACTTCAAGGCTTGGTTTAATGACTCTAGATCAAGCTTTTGATGGTGGATGTTGTA
This sequence comes from Combretum micranthum, assembly GCA_024138025.1. Lineage (NCBI taxonomy): Eukaryota > Viridiplantae > Streptophyta > Magnoliopsida > Myrtales > Combretaceae > Combretum > Combretum micranthum. The sequence goes on along the minus strand of JAMXBD010002742.1, from coordinate 148,989 downwards.
GAAAATCAAGTCTCAAACTTGGTTCACCTTAGGAGCCTTTTTGGAGTGAAGAAGAAGAGGTTTTAGGGCAAATGGAGGGCTTTTGGTTTGGTTTGGGATTTTTGGCCGAACTTTTAGAGGTTAAGTAGTTTAAGTTTATCTTATGTTGACTTTAAGGGCATGAGGACATTAAAGGCTTAATGACTTTGTTTTGGGTTAATTAATATCTTTGTCTTAAGGCACATAATGGAGGTTTAATGGCTAAGTTTTTAGCCTATTTTTCTACTACCTAAGGATATTTATATATATACATTCCACTTATTCTAAGTATAAATAATACACTTTAAGGCATATTAATATTTTACAAACTCAATAAATAATTAATCTAACATATTTAAATAATTCTACACTTTCACACATCATAATACTCATCAAAATTAAACTCACTATCATATATATATATATATATATATCATGCTTAAATTCAACAATACACTTATAAAATAAAAATTAGGAATTTCATGGCTATTTCAGTATTAACTAGTTTAGAATTGCCTCCATGAAACCTCTCAAAGACCTTCTCAATGTACTTTTGTGAGGATAACCATTACTTTCCATTGTTCCTCACACAAGTAATTCTCATATAAAAAAAAGGGAAAGAAACTTACTTTGTAATACCTAGATTTGTCATAGCAAAAGAATTTTCTAACTCTCTTTTGAGATCTTCAATTTTTTAGTATCATTGCCAATAAGTAGCATGTCATCCACATATAACAGTAAGATATTGAAATCATCATAGGAGATTTTTTATTTTTTTTGCGAATATAAAATAACTATAAGAAGTTTTAGCATACCCATGATTGGGCATGAAGGAATCAATTTCCCGTACCACTTCCTCGAAGCTTGCTTAAGGCCATACAACTCTTTTTCAATATGCAAACAAGATTTTCTTTAGCTTTTGCTGTGAAAGCCTTAGGCTATTCTATATAAATTCCTTCCTCCAAATCACCATGAAGGAAGGTTTCTATACGTCGAGTTGCTCAATTCTTAAAATTAAAGTGGTTGCTAACTTAAGCTTAACTTGACTTGAACACATCTTCACCATAGGTGAAAATATTTCTTCAAAATCTACTCTCTTCTTATTGAAATCATTCATAACCAACCCTACCTTTTACCTTAGCTGAGTTGTTCTCTTCTCTTTTTAACTTAAACACCTATTTATTTTTTTTAGTATTCTCTTGCCTTGTGGTAGCTTTACTAACTCAAAAGTACGGTTCTCGTCTAACGATTGCAGCTCCTCTTGTGTGACTTTTAACCACTTCTCCTTATGCTCATGAGACATAACCTCTTCATATGCTTTGGCTTTTCTCCATCAATCTAGACCATGTATTCATATGGGGTTATCTATATGGTAGAACTGGGTCAATAGGCTAATTATCCCCATACTCATCATTAACTTACTGGGAGGCTCTACCTTAACAATAGTACCATATTTGGCAATTGACACTAAATTTTATTTCTTTTCGATATCTATACTTGTTTATTCTTCAAAGGAAATAACATCTCCGCTTTTAACAACTTTCTTGTCAACCGCATTCCATAATTTGTAACTAAACTCCTCCATAACCTAGAAAGAAATACCTTTTTGACTTCCCATGAAAATCACCTAGAGTGTTTGAAAAATTCTTGATTTGCACCACATGGAATGTAGCACCCATATTTATTATCTATTTAAAGTGTATGACTGAGAGGTTATTAAGTTTTTCAACAATAACATCACAATCAAATACAGCTAAAGCAGTAACTTTTGTTCTTTCTCATCCTTACCCTTTTTCCTTTGATTTCTCATGCTTAAAGAAGCTGATTCCATTCTCATATGACCTATTTTATTACAATGCTAGCATTTTATATCTTTTTGAGACTTTGACTTTCTTTTGAACTTGTGGCGGCTTTTACCTTTCTTGCAGTTTCTTGTTTGGCTTTGCCCCTTTGGTTCGAAAACCAAGGCCTCCAACCGTGAAGAGGATTCCAATGATTTTCTTCTCATCTCTTTATTTAGTATGCTACTCTTAGCAAGCTCTAGGGACACTATGCCATTAGTAACAAAATTACATAAAGACGTCCTAAGGGTTTCCCATGAATATGGCAATGTGCTAAGGAAAAAAAATCCCTGAATATTATCATCAAACTTCACTCCTCTAGTAGCGAGTTGTTTCATGAATTCTTGGAAATAATTCATGTGATCTGCTACTAGAGACCCATCTATGTATTTCAAGGATAGCAATTACTTGATCAAATACATTTTGCTATTACTGATCTTCTTGGTGTATACCTTTTCAAGTTGGTTTTGGATTTTTAGCATCGTTAGCTATAAGGTTCCAAGCATTGTCATCAACACATTATTTAATATAGTCTCATACCTATCTGTACAATAGGTTTCACTCATCATGTGTAAAACCTTCTAGCTTTTGTTCGGCAAACACAAGTTGATGAATTTCTTTGCATAAAGCAAATATTCCATCCATCTTGCCTGTCCAAAAAAGCAAAGTTAGAGCCATTTAAGCTGCTCATTTTACTTGTATTGGTTTTCTATTTTCAGCTCAATACATATACTATAACTATAGCTATTGTCACGTCTCAAAATATAGCTTAGTAGGATTGCCTTAAAGTTATCATACCATGTGTGCACTCATAATATGAGAATAATCTTGCAAGCCAGAGATTACAAGACTCTATCTTATTTGTTTACTTCATAAAATTTAATTACATGGATATAATATCTTTATTTAAACTTATTATGAAATCCGATTTTCCATAGCCTATCAAGATCGAGAGAATCAGTATCCCCTATCAAATAATAAAAATTGGTATATCGACCAACAAAATATAAGATCTTACTTGATTATACAAGTTATCAAATTTTCAATCTAAGTTCATCATAATCTACATCTCTAATTTCAATAAAGTCTAATGGAGAAGCACTCTTCATACAATCCTTGCCCAATCCCTACTAGTATTATTTCTGCACAAAAATTATTGGAGGATGAGTGAAACCACGGGCTCAGTGAAATAACCCGACCATACCACACATTAAGCAATAAAAAACAAGTTTAATTAGCAAGTGTATATACAAGTACAAGCTTAGATAATTCGGAATCCAAACAGGATGTGGATTTACGCCTTATCATCGAGGTTGAAAGGAAGCCATGATGAGTGATATACTGTGCTTAGGAGAGTCATAGAACTAAGGAAGAATGGATACCATAAACTCTCACAAATTAATTTTAAATATTTCACTCTTATCCTTGGAATAAAGAAACTCTATTAAGTATTACCCTTTCATGTCGATACCACGAGTGGTGCTCCTTCGATGCCAGTTTAGTTTCCGCGTGGAATTGAATGGAATAAAGATACTCTTGTGTAGAACTAGGAAAATATTATTTAGAAAAACCAAGTACCTTACTGAAATGCTAATACGTAATGGGGTCACTACTCCTTATAATGTAGTATATACAAATGATGCAATGCATGTCTATTTTCATTTATGGTACTGATAGTTTTTAGTCAGGTTTAAGGTGATCATACAATTTACAAACAAACATCAACATGCTTCATATAGTAATTATCATACAATAGAATTATCGCTTATATTATGATAATTTAGCAATCAAGCATACACTGTGCATCATGCAGTATATCTAATCCCACATGCATACCAGTTGAATATATTATTACAAATGTAGCTATACTACAAACACAAACAATGTGATAAGGTCAAAGTTGCTCATCTATTAACATCACTAATTTGTTGTAATATACTATTGGAAATCCAAGAATTGTTTTATTTTTCCTATAAAATGAGATAATAGATATCTATTACCATACTATTTATTTATATAATGATATTAACGGTATTCTTTTAAGTCTTAGTCATCAATTTTAGTATAATTTTATTTACCTAATTAGGAGCCTTATCTTTATATAAGTTATGTTCTTTTGGTACAGTTGTAGAATTTATATTTATTTTAGAGAAGTCCTCCTAATTTTATAGAATATTTTGAATCTTATTTAATAATCCTATCATTAAGCTTTTATTGTTTATGTGATCTTTTTAATATGTCCACCTTAAGGTAGTTGAAATTGCTATTTATTGTTTATTTTCATTTTGCTTGTCTTGTTCTTAATTGACATCTATTTTATTTAGGGCATTTTCTTTATTCCAGATTTATTTAAGTTTCTCTTCCATTAGTGTCCATATGCTAGTGAATTTTTATTATTTCTCTGTTTGTCAACTTTATCTGTCATATGTTCATTGAAATTTATATAGTTACATTGTGTTTTTCTTGATCTTATTTCTTGTTATTATCTGTTATTTATGGGATTCACATTATTCTTAATTATGATTTATTTATATTTTCCATTCCTATATACTTACCTATATAAAGTAATTATTGTACAATTATTATAATATAATCTTTTTATCTAATATAAAATAGTGTTTTCTATTTAAAGGTTATTAAAGTTTAACACTTGACAATATTTAAACATACTAATCTTAAAGTATTTATATTATTTATTAAGTTTTATATTCTATTTTCTTCTTTTTTTTTATTTATGTATATATGTATATAATACTGTTTTGGACAAAATAGATTTCGTCCAAAAAAAATTTTGCACGTACGCTTGCATCTAACGCTGCGCCATTGAGCTTTAAGTTGCCGGTGTTCGCATGTAATAGAATTTACGTGACTTCACTCCAGTGTACACTAGCTCGAAGGCCACCAGAGTACCCAACGTACATCGCGTGGTGTAGATATGTACGCCGTCGGCGTTCATGTATTTTTATTTGTAACAAATATTTTACATAACATTTTCCAAAGAACACTGATATGTAGGCCGCTAATTTTTCCATGTACGCTGCTGGTGTATGGCTGGTGTAGGCACTGTTCATCATTTCCTTTGTTTTTCTGTTTCGTTTTTCAAAAATTGCCTCATCCTATATGTATTATATCTGTATGTTTAATTATTTTTGAGTGTTTTGACATGATCATAAGCTACTGTTCATGATCTATCAATACATATAACATCTAATATTCATAACTTGTGATTTTCTATCTTATATATATATATATATATATCACAATGTATAATAGAGTTTTAAAGTTGAATATTACCTTACGTGGAGTTGCTAAGGTGATGTTTTAACTCTTGCCCAAGCTTGACACGAACCTAAGTTGATAATAACATTGTTTAAGCTAATGTTTAATACTCATAATAACTTAAAACGAATTTTTCCTTACCTTAGCTTGTTGATTTCCTAAGCTTGTATATGTATACCTTATTGAAGCTTGGTAATGGTTGTTTTTGCGTGTGTTTTGTGTTGTTGTTTTGAGCTGATATGGTGTTGTTGTTTTTAGGTTGATGATGGGTATCTTAATTGCTTTGTTTGTAGTGAATTATGAGAGATATTTGTAGGCAAGGAACAACTGTTTTTCCTAAGAAAATTTCGACCAAAAGAGTTGGCTTGTCCAACGAAAACCAACTTGTATTTGCTTAGTTTTCATTGCATTTAAGGTGGTGTTTAGTTGGAGATCTTTGGTTGGTTAGATCCTTAGTCGTATTGACTTTCTTGTGTGTAAATTTGAGCTATTTGCTCATGGAATTCAGTTGTTGCATTTTTAAGGAAGTCTCAGCTACCATTCTACACAATTTGCACAAAAAATGAACAGTTATTATTATAATCTTATTTAGTTGATTATTTATTCTAGTTTTAGGATAGTTTATCAAACTAAACGGGTATATTTATGTTAGTTATTCGGGATTTTTGCCTTTAAAAATTATTTAATGCTTCTACAAATTTTCTAAATTGTCTTTGAGTTCAAATTTGAGTTTAAAGTTTACGCGATTAATTATTTTTAAGGTTTTATCTCATGCAATTAAGGTTTTCTAAGTTCAATAGGCTAATTTTGGTTGCAGTCTCTAAGAGTTTCAGAATTCTCTAATTAGGATAATGGTGTAATCTAAATTTTTATTTGAAGTCTAGATTGTTAGTTATAGATCTGTTTTTGTTCCCATTATGTGTTTATAACTATAACGGTTCATTCTTAAATTATCGTTTTATATCCATAAGCTTTATTGATTATTTACTATTTAATGCGCTTGAATTATCATCTTAATTATTTCTATATTTTGAGTTTTCGATACCCACTACAAAATCTTGTCTTTAGTATCTTTGAGGATCAAAAAGATTTTTTATTCGGATTTTTAGATTATAAATTAGTTTATTACTACTCATAAGTTTATTCTAAAATGTTATTGGATCATAAGTTTAATATCTATTTTACATTTGCTATTCTGTTCATTATAAAAATTCTCGAGGTTACAAGATTATATTATGATTTCATTCTCTATAGACTCAATTTTTTCTAATTAAAATATTAGTATAATTCAAATGTTTAATTAAGGTTTAAATTCTTTAGTATTGATAAGTTTTTTTATCTTTTTGCGTATTTCATAATTCTAAGAATTTATCTTTAAACCATCTTTTTATAACCAATAGCTTCTAGAAATTAATCATCTTTTATTGTAATTGAAATTTAAGGTCAACTATGAGTATTTGTTGAATTGTTGATTCTTGTCATAGAATATTATGTTTTACTGTATATGAATTATTTATCCTAATTATTAACAATAGTAGATTTTATAGCACTATTTTATAGTTTTAAAATATTAAAGATAATTGAAAATTATTGTACTATTATTAGAATCTTATTTTTCTAAGTATTTAACTTAAGGAAATTGATTTTGAATTTTAAAGTAACGATTAGTTTATCATCGATCATTACTTGTTTAAAGTTATGGAAGTCATAATTTGCATTTTGAAATTTCATTGGCAAGGATTCTAATTTTTCTAACTATAATTAAATTTGTTTATACTTTAATAATTTTGATAACTTCAAATAACGAAAAATTGGGAGTGATTTTTGCTACTTTTTATTATAGTTTTTTACGATTCTATACTATATTTTTAGTAATTATGTTATGTAAAATTAGAGAGATTATAGCTATGATACCACTTGTTGAGAAAAAAAAAAAGAAGAGAAAAATTACATGCACAACGCATGTACACACTATAGTGGAAACAAGTAAGATCTTCTTTTTCCCTATACATATAATATAGGCTTCACAAATATAAAATTTTTTAGCGAAAAAAAAATTAGTCGACATATTATTTAAATCCATATAGTCATCTACTTATGTACGGAAAAAAATTTAAGAATTTAAAATCTAAATGCTAAAATTCAAGATTAAATGACTTTTTGAAGCATATCTAGAAGATATAATTATAATATATGCTTAAAATTTTCCAACTAATTTAACACTGACCCTGGTCAAAAGCAATTCATGGTAAAGCTTTTCTCACAACTTGACCCAACCCACCCTAAGTTTGGTTCTTCTCGTTGCTTTACTTTTTGAATTTTGTGCCTTGTTTTGCTTTCTTGGAATTCCAATATGACTCCATGGTATGGTCTATGCAGACGATACTCTTCACTTTTTGGATTTGGGATCTCCTTTATATGGTGACATGGTCTTCATTGTTCTTTATTGCGGCCCCACCCTCACCCCGCCCCCCATCCCCCAGTTCGTTTCGTGATGTTTCTTTGTTCACAAATGAGAAACTCAAAACGATACACTTCTTTTGATCTCAAATACGAGTATCAGGTTCAATTTTTCCTTCCATAATAAATTTAAAAAAAATGTATAACCTATGAAATTTTAAAGTTCGTTGTTGTTTCTGTTCTTTCTTTTTTTTTCCCCATTTTTATGGGCCATTCAACATGGATATTTCAATATTAATCACTTTGCATATATTATATATATGTAAACGTATATGTATCTCGTCAAGCATAAGAGCGATATAATTCATTATAAACAATAAATAATTACATTAGTTGATGGTAAATTCTTATTCCTTACTAAATACAACTTTTTTATATTTTCCTTAGTTTGCTCTGTTTTTCTCTATTTTATGTAATATCTGAAAAAAAATTACATAAAAAAGTCAATGTTTATGGATAAATTTAAATAAAATATTAACGTTTTAAATAATTAAAAAAATAAATTAAAGTTTTACAAAATATGTCAAATAAGGGGTGAATATTTTATCTATTAAAAAAAAGAGAAATGTTTTAAATGGATGACAAATGTATAAAAAGAGATTCTATTAATAGCTCTGAGATTTTCCTTCGAAACCACTACAATTTAATGTTATGTAATTTTGTTAAATAATAGTTGAAAATAATAATGTTAGTAGCAGTTGCATGAGGTGAATTGTTGTCATGGACATGATTTAAGCAGAATTAGCAAGTGAAGTTAGTGGAAAATTATGTCAGTTATTTTGTATTATTAAACAACTTTTATATCTCATATATATTGGATGAAAATCAGATCAAATATAAAAAGTTTTTGCAGAAAATCATCATTACTTTCGTTTGTTTTTCTCCTTCTTTAAAACCTTCAGTTTTTACAATAGATTCTTCATTTGCATACTTATATATAATTTTAACTATTTGAACAGTAATATTTTATTTAACCTACTTTATAAAATATTAATTAGTTTTTTTTTAACACTCAAAAACTTACATCAACATTGATATTTTCCTAGATAATTTGCTCCTTCATTTCTTTAATCATCACCTTACACCGGTTACCTGGAAGCGTGTTCAAGGATAAAAATAATTTACTTGTTCAACTTGATCACACAAGTTCATAGACAAAGTGTGATGTTCCAGACAAAGCTTAGCCTTCTCGGGAATATATATATATATATATATATATATATTGTATAACCTTATTTTGTTAAATTACTGACGGTGTCCCATTTGCTGAATCACGGTGCATATGCCCACAATGACGGTGCTGCACATGAAACCATTGGACCGCACATGCCGTAATGACAAAGCTTTCTTGATCTCTTATTCCCACTAAAAAGGGGAAAGGTTTCCCATCGCGGTTGCCTTGACTTTAAAACATTGTAGAATTTTAATTAAGGAAATTAAAAAATATCCTTTCTTAAAGTTTTATTAATTATCTTTTAAAAGAGAATTTCTTCCTTCTAGAGAGATCTTTTACTCATTATTAAAAAATTACAACTCCATTTCTATGATATGTAATTTCTGTAAACCAAGAGTATTATGATATTATATCATCGAAAAACAAAAAAACACATTTATATATGCAAATATAAAATAAGACGACATCTAACTCTGTTCACATAAAGACTGATGAGCCAAAAAAAAAAAAAAAATGGCAACTATAATTGGCCAAGAGGAAAAAAAAACCATACTATGAGCCTATCATGTTGCCTTTTTTGACATATGCAATATAAATAAGACGAAATCTAAATGCATTTACATAAAAGACTAATGAGGAATAAAAAAAAATGCACACTAATTTTTTTTTATCTTTTACTTTAGTAATTATATTGGTAAATTAAATTGTAAATATAGCTTTTCAATTTGATTCATTCATATTTAGACTGTTATATATATGTCCTGCCTTGAATAGGGTCAAGATATATTTTGTTTCATCATGTATAACACTTAAGCGTCATATGCAAAGGCTATCCTAAACTATTTGTTTATCGCAATCATTTGTTAATTAATTTTAGATTTTGAAATCATTTAATTAGGCTTTAAAATCACGAAATTATACAGTGGATGAGTAACAAAAATACCTAAGGTAGATGATTAGCAATACAATGAGAATGATAAATGATTTTACAACTATGAGCATAACTAAACCCTCAAAAGAGATATGAATTTGAAAGACATCTACAACTTTCATTTGAGAATACACATTGCTCAGTGTTCCTAGCCACTCTACTCATCAACAAATTGGCACAGATCTGTCTTGTACATATAAGCATCAAGTTGAAACCACCAACACCTGAAAAAGAAAGAAATGAGTTGAAACCTAGTACACAATAATGCAATCACACATGATTTGGTATACGCACATAAACTATATCTAATGCAATAACCAACAGGTTATAGTTATTATTCATGGCGATTCAAACAATATGTGAGCACTCACACTTCGGACAATAAGCCATGGGAATCTAAGGGTCCTGAGTAGCAGTAATTGCTGAGAGAGTTGATTAAAGTAGGACGAATACCTTTACCTCCTAGAGAAATTTCTATATAATAGTCTTGTTCAGAGTTCACAGCCGTTACGCATCTCTAGCTTGAATTGAACAATAGATGACAAAAATACATTCAATTATTAGGTCATCTTTAGGTTTTAGTTCATTTGAGATGCCTACCCTAGGTAAACAACACATATGTCATTGTGTACATGATATCATATTAGTAGTTGGTAATTGATCACATGGTAGACAAAAGATTGAACGAATATCTATTCCAGAAAGATTAATCGGTATAAGAATTGTGTATACAAACTAGTGATTCAAGTCATATTGATTAGCAAATTAAGATAAGGACCTACAGTATAAGGCCTTGAGTTGTATTTGAATTAAGTCCATTTAAGATGGCTGGGGTTAGGTGAGTTGGACTAAGCTAATTGAATTTACTATTAAGATGTATTGAGCCTCTGGGGATCTTAAATTAAGCCTAACAAGAAATTACCTAGATTTTACATTTTTAGGGTAATAGGCTTTAGGGTTTAGTAATTGAGTCCATTAAGGAGTGCAAATAACAAATTAGGTGGAATTTAGCTCTATTTTGAAATTAGGTCCAATTAGAATAATATTGGATATTGGACTTAAAAATTTAGTTCAAGCTTACTAGAAATGAATTTTTCTCCTAATTAAGCTATTGAACTTTCTAATTTCCTATTTAGGCCATTAAGCGTATTTTAAGGCATTTGGGCCCATGCAATGAATTTAGACCCAATTAGTTAATCCAATACGTGGAATTGATAATGAACTTAAAATATTTTAACATGAGACCCAATTGAAATAGGTAACGTGTATGGGCCCTTAATTTAGAACTTAAGCCCATAAAGTATAAAAATTAGATATATACTACATTTGGGAGTTTAGGCCTTAATTAGCTGGAAAAAACTTGATAAGATTTAGACTGGATCCATTTGGAGTGTGTAGGCCTAGTTGGCTAGAAATTATGTTTTTGGGCCTGAGATTATATTTCTAAACAAATTTTAGTTGATAAAACCCACTTGTATTTAGTTATTTAGTCAATATGGACCATAATTTATTATTTAAACCCAATTGATACTAAATTTATCTACTAATTCAAATTTTATATTTGTCTAAGCCCAAATATTTATAAAAGCCCATCTTAATACTAATACCTTTTTGAAGCTCAATTTGGCTAATGGGCCTATTTATCTAATCTTATGACCCAAATCATTTATTTAGACCATAGGTTCATATTCATCCTAATTTAATTGAATAAATAACTTTATTAAGTCAAATTGTGATTAAATTAATCTAACCTACATTTTACTAAATCTAAATCATGCTCAGTTCATTCAATTCATTTTCGGTCCAAAAATAAAATCATTTTAAATATCAGAAGAATTAGATATTAAGACAATTTTTTTTTTTCAAGATGCAATACATAAATATTTATTAAATTTTTATCCTATCAACTCATTAAATCATGTAAAAATACAAGTCAAATAAACCCTATTATGTCAGCATATTTGTTACAAATAATGCTGACAAAATCATAAAGCTATTCGAATAAATCCTAAAATGCTTATTTAACCAAAAAAAAGAAAAGAAATCCTAAAATCATTCTTTGTTTCGGCACATTTCATGTCTCCATTTTATGTTGTTTATTTTATTTATCATTTGTATTATTTCACATAGTCATCCGCATGACAGGGCACATTTATTCCGCATACATAAACTGCCGACATTGATAATATGTATATATTTACGCAGAGTCATTAATCATCTAGGTTCATGAATTGCTGATATAGACTATATACTAGCAAAATAGAATCAACACCCTTCACTATCCATCTCTTATGAAGTTGACAAAACTCCTTTTGCCTCTAACCGTAATTCCTCTTAAATATCACCTAAATTTCAAAAGAGAATAAGAGATCACTAGGGTTTGTAGATGGATAAATGAATAGATATTGTATAGAGTACATTGTACGTAGTGTTAATGGGTCTTGTTTGGTGTTTTGGTGCTTAATTTAGGTGTGTTAAGTGTGGAATTTGCTGCTAGAAATGGGGTAATTGGGGTGCTGCTTTAGGGTATTCCCAGGGTTTAATTTGTCAAATGAAAAGTGGGAAAAGATAAGGATAATGGATGTCTCATGGGGGAAGCTTCTAGAGCTTAATAAGATGGCATATTTAAAATTCTACTGAAAACGTATTAAGAGAAGGATGATGATGCCTAGGCTTCTAGAAGATTAAGGAATGGACTATGGATTAGGTTGCGTAGTGGTAAGGGTGGGTATGGTTCGGTTAACCAGTTCATCACCTCTTTTTTTTATCCGAACTAAATAATTTTTTTTAAAAATCTCAAACATAAACTAATCTATTATTAACAGTTAACTATCTTAATAGTTAACCATTTTTTTGGTTAGTATTTTTGGTTTTTGATTTTTAATCATTCAACATAATGATTAACCAAAAGCTGAGGTTAGCCATATTTTTAGTTGGTCCATAAAAAGTTAAACCCTTTTGTTTCATAATTACATTAAAAAATTGCAAATTAACAAGTTAAATTATCATAATTACATTAAAAAATTGCAAGCCAACAAGTTAAATAATTGTAAAACCAAACTCTAATACAACATTACAAAAATTAAAACTTTATAGTATTTTCCATTTTTTAAATTACAACATGACACCAACATAATAATTAAAATATAAATGTTCGAATTAACACATGACCCAAATGTAATGTAATGTAATCATTTGAGGTTGAGATTATGGGAAAGACTAAAGAGAGAGAAAAGTGATGGGAGTTAGATTTTAGGGTTTCAACTTTATCTATTTATATTAAAAAATTAATATATATATATACTTATAGATATCGAACTGGTTAATCGTTAAGTATCGGTTTCTCATGGTCACAAACCCAAACTGAACTCGAAAATTGAAAAAAAAATAAAAACCATGATGTTTAATAAGTTAACCATATTTTTCGAATTAGTTTTTCGATGTTGGTATGATTTTTCGGTTTATCAGTTTTTTTGCCCACCTGTAGGCGGTGGGTTGGGTTGGTAAAAGTTTAGGACCTTAGCATGCAATTAAGTGTTAAAATTGTCTTAGGAAGCAACGAAATTAAATTAGGAATTTAATTGAGCAAATTTAAATTTGGTGAATTTAATTTAGTTAATTAGGTGGTTGAATTGAATATTTGGTTAAAATTGGAGTGTTGAGAGATTTAGATATTCAATTTATTGTAATTTAGATAAATGACTAAATTGACATTTGAGTTTGATTTAGTTTACTTGGTATGATGAAATAGGTAACTAGTATAGTTTAATCTCTATTTTCAATTGAAATTAATTACTAGCTTGAATTTGCTAATTCATCTAACTATACTATATAATTCACTCAATTTATTTTGTTGAATTATCTAGCTTAGCTTTCTAACCTCGGTTTTAATTTAAGTTTAAAATTACCCATATCTTTATTCTATTTAATTCACACTTTCCTAAATTATACTATTACAAAGATTAAAAAACTAGTAAAACAGCAAATAAGAATTCTTACCTTTTTACTATACTTATTCCTTATCTTTCTTTTCTTTTTTTTTAACTTTATCGTGGATAAAATGATTATATAAACGTGAAAACATGTTGTTGTGAATTTAAGATTTAAATGATTGGTTCTAAAAGTAAAAGCGTAAGTGCGTATTAGGCAAATATAGACAGAAGTTTGTAATTTACAATTATATTCAAAGTAATCCAGCCTGTACCGCACCCTCCTCCATCTGAAAAGCAAGTCAAGGTCATACAATTAATTGCTTTTACCTTCTGAATTTTCTACGTTTTTCGCTTCCTAGAATCTTCTTTATATGGCTGGCAGGAGCCCACTCCTTTCTTTTCGCATGATGTTTCCTGGAATTTATCCCCCCATTGTTACTCCATCATCAACAACGACTAAAGATATTTTATGGTCTTCGTCAATCATAATGCTCTTCCTATAATAATTTCCGATTCTTAGCCAGACTTATTCTTTGTTTTACAATAATTTCCCTATTAATTCTTTTGACGCTTGAGATCTTTGCTCTATGCTTGATAATATTTATCGCTTCTTGTTCTCTGCTTGAAGTGAATTACGACTGTTTGTTGATGAAAATGAGTTCAACATGCTCTGATGGTAAAGTATCAGATGTCACTTCCTCTGGAAGTGAATATGAAGTGTTCTTAAGCTTCAGGGGACCAGATACTCGAGACAACTTTACTGATCATCTCTATACTAGACTTGTTGATGTTGGAATTAGGACCTATCGAGATGATGAAGAGCTTCGAGTTGGAGAAGAGATTGGTCCGGAGCTCATCGCAGGGATCAACCAATCGACACTGGCCATACCTATCTTCTCAAAAGGATATGCTGCAAGCAAATGGTGCCTAAAGGAATTAGCCCACATAGTGGAGTGCAAAAGGTCGAGGGGTTTGAAGGTGATGCCTATATTTTATGATGTCACACCATCTGAAGTTCGAAATCAGACTGGAGATTTTGGGAAGGCCTTTCTTTCACATGAGAAACTTTATCATGGTGAGACTATTAGGGGTTGGAAAGAAGCATTGAAAGCGGTTGGAGCATTGAAAGGTTGGGATATTCAAAATGATAGAAACAGGTAAATTTTGATTATCCAACAATCCATCATCAGAAAAAGAAAAGGAGAAAAATATAATTTTGAATATAAGTTGTTCTTATTTATGGACTTGGTATCACAGTCCTTTACTTCTTCTTTTTTATTTTTTTATTTTCCCTTGTTTTCTTATAATTTATCTTCTAATTTTCTTTCTTTGCATTGATGATTCAGACAACAAGGAAGCTCGTAAAAGAAGTCACCACAAATATTGCGTGAGCTAAAGAAAGCATATTTGATTGTAACTGATTGCTTAGTTGGAATTGATCACCAAGTTGAAAAAATTTTGAGCAAGGTATGTGCTGAAATAGGAGGTGTGAAAATCCTTGGCATTTATGGTATGGGTGGCATTGGGAAAACAACCCTTGCTAAAGTTGTTTATAATCGTCTTTTATCCCAATTTGAAAATTCTAGTTTTCTTGCTGATGTTCGAGAAACTTCTCGATCCAAGGGAATGGAGTTCCTACAAAGTCAACTTATTTCTAATCTTTCGAATACACAACTTTCAAGTGTCGATAATATTGATGATGGGATTCAAAAAATTAGTACGAGGTTTTCAAACAAAAAGTCCCTCATTGTGCTTGATGATGTTGATGAAAATCGCCAATTACAAAGACTGGTGGGGGAACGTAATTGGTTTGGTCTAGGAACTAGGATCATTATAACCACAAGAAATAAGAATTTACTTGATTTTATTCAAGTTGATTGGTCTTTTGAGCATGATAGTATGGATACGCCTCGGGCTCTTCAACTTTTTAGTAAACATGCATTTCGAGATGACAAACCTCCAAAGACGCATGTTGAACTTTCTGAGAAAATAGTAACAACAACTGCAGGACTTCCCTTAGCTCTTGAGGTTGTTGGATCCTTATTATGCGGCAAGAGCATGGAAGACTGGCATAGTATAATGAAAAAATTGGAAAAAGTTCCTCCAAAAGAAGTTACGGAAAAGTTGAGAATTAGCTTTGAAGCATTAGATGATTGTCAAAGGCATATATTTCTTGATATAGCTTGTTTTTTTATTGGAGTTGACCAGAGAATTGCAAGTTACTTTTGGGATGACTTTGAATTGTTTGCTGAAGAAGCACTTGAGGTCCTCCAGCAAATGTCTCTTATAAAAGTAAGGGAAAACAATTTGTTATGGATGCACGATCAATTGAGAGATTATGGTAGAGATATTGTTCGTCAAGAAAATAGAATGTTTCCAGAAAGACGAAGTAGACTATGGGATGTAGAAGAGGCAACTAAAATATTCATGTCAAAAAAGGTGATTTTTTTTTTTATTACCAATCTCCGTTTTTCCTTTTTTCCTTTTCAAATGCTATTTAGTAAATTATACTTTGGTAGTATAGTTATCATTTGAACTTTGAGATGTTTTTTGTTATGTTATAAACAACTTTTTATATTATAATCCTTACCTGACATAATATGAAATCATACAATTCTAAACAATTTTAAATTGTTGTTTCTCTTTCTAAAAAGTATATTATATATATATATATAGAGAGAGAGAGAGAGAAATTATCACAGTTATAGAAAATCGATATATATCTATTATTTGTTTTTTATAAAATCAACTAATAGTATGCTCAACATATATAAAACAATTTGTGGGCATATAATAATATAATACTAATATGGTAACCGTGATAAAATCTTGAATAAATTTATTATTTTCATTAATAAATATATATTTTAGTAATAGTGCACGTTCTAACTAAGTGTTCCTCTTTTTTTTTTTTTTTTTTTTCCCACTCCTTTATGGTTCATTTTATAGCATATTTCATAGTAAATTATGACCCCTATGCATTCCCTAGATATTTCTTAAAAAAAAAAAAATCAATCACTCAAAACTACAAAATTACAGTAGAAACTTACATTATGCTTAACTCAAATTTTGTTTAAAAAACAATGTTTCTCATATAGCATATATACCATATTTCGATCCGTGAATTCCATGTCATAATCTTATTATATATTAGAGATAGAGGAATTCATTCCTGTAGCTATCCCAACATGTATGTTACAATCATCTTTTATGAACATCCAATTATATATTATATTTTCATTAACCCCTTTTTTTTATTTCCTAATTATTTGCTCTTTCCTTGTCATATTCAAAAGTTCATTCTAAATTTAATTGTACTTTTCTAAACTTATGTCTATCTTAAAATATTTTCTTGAGAAGCATCCTCAAATTTCAATTAGCAATCATATCCAGTAATTTAATCTTTTTATCTAAGAAAATATCTTGTTTAAAAATACTTAACCTTATGCCACATTATCGATTGCCATTAAATTAATATTAGAGGATCTACATAAAATCATTTTCTTCTAATTTGATAA
The DNA here is from genome assembly GCA_024138025.1 of Combretum micranthum. Lineage (NCBI taxonomy): Eukaryota > Viridiplantae > Streptophyta > Magnoliopsida > Myrtales > Combretaceae > Combretum > Combretum micranthum. The sequence goes on along the minus strand of JAMXBD010002742.1, from coordinate 131,836 downwards.
ACTCGAGTCACAATTCTAACCCAAACATATATTATTTAAAAATATATAATTGGTATATTTATATGACAACTTATGATGTTTGCATTAAGCATAAAGTAATATGTTAAGAGTCCACATGAAAAATATAATCATGAATCACGAAATACATTTCTTTACAAATTATACTAATTTGATAGATCCTATTAAGAATTTTTGTAATTACATACCAATATTTATTTTTCAAATATACCAAGCACATATAACATAAATTATACCGCTAAACTCATTACAAGTATTGTTACTAAAAAAAGCTTCTTAAGTGATCTACATGTTCGTTGGATTTTTCTTTTTTAATCATTTGAAGGCACAAAATAGTTTGGTAGAATTGAGATACCATTATTTGCAGAAAAAGAAGAAAATTCAAGCCATTCTTGTCGAGCATAACGAGGAATCACGGACATATTTTACAGAAGAAGAATTAGTTAAGTTGTATAACGTGAGGCTTTTGTGGGTGGAACAAAAGCAGGCATTTCGTAGCCCATACCATCGTTGTTTATCAAGGACAGCTTCATCCAACTTTCTGCCAGAAAATCCACACGTTTTTTCGAACTGAGATGGCTTTCATGGCCTTCCTTTCCTCATGTTGTATTGAGACAAGCTATTTCTCTTTTTCGAACCTAACAATATTAAATCTCTCCCACAGTAGATTCACAATTGAGTGGGGTGGTTGGAGACAAATTAAGGTACCTGATTTATCAAAATTTAAAATCTATTATTTTTACTTCAAATTTTCACGTACCTTTCACTTACTTGTGTAAATATTTGTTTGTGAATAGATGGCCAAGAACTTGAAGGTTCTAGATCTATCATATTGTACAAATTTGATCAAAACTCCTGATTTTTCATTTCACCTACAATTGGAACAACTAATTCTCCAAGGGTGTCGTAGTTTTGGTTGAAATTGATGAGTCTATTGGTATGCTGAAGCACTTGGTCCACTTAGATTTGAGTTGGTGCGTACGTCTACGCAAGGTACCGAAAGAACTGGTTGTATGTTTAATTCGGAGGTTTTCGACACCTATAAATGTTTCCATTGAAGGATTGCAGTTCATTAAATAATCTGACTTCCCTCAAGAAGCTTTCTTTGACACACTCCTATTGCTTCGATCTCCGACTCAATAGGAGAGCTTGTAAATCTAGTGGAGTTATCTTTACGTGGATGTGGTTATTTGAAGAAATTTCCAGAATCCATTAAGGTTTGGTATCATTAACTTGTCTAGATATATCCAAATCTAAAATTGAGGAGCTACCCAACTCCATTGGTTACTTGAAGAGCCTGATAAAATTGAAGATGGATAACTCCCATAAGAAAATTGCCTTCTACGATTGGAATGGCTAGAAAGCTTAGGGAGATTTTGCACGGGGTTGTACAATGCTGAGTGGTGGTTTACCCATATTACCTGAATCTTTAATTTCATTGGAACTTCCATTTGAGACAATGGCTACAGGTCTAGTTCCGGATCTATCAAATCTAGTAAATCTGGTGCGTTTTAGCATAGACCTAGTAAAATGGGTTCCAAAAAGGGCTCCAATAGAAAGTCCCAGCCCATGGTGGATAGGGAGGTTAAGTAAAGTGGAGAAGTTGGATTTGGCCTTTCCAACAATCACCAAGTTGCATCCTGATTTGGGTGCCCTTTCGCTACTCACTGAATTGAATCTCGTGTGTTGTTTGCACCTGCACAGCATCCCCAAGCTTCCCTCAAACTTAGTATCTTTAAAATTTTTTCGTTGTGACTCATTAGATACAACAATATCTGATCTCTCTCATCTTAAAAAACTATCTACTCTATCTATTTCAGAGACACCATGGATCAAGATTGAGGGCCTTCACAGCCTAGAATCATTGAAATACCTGTATTTATACAGTTGCATGATTCCTAAAGTTGACGAGTTGCCAGAGCATTTGATAAGCTTGAAGATTGGAAATTGTGAAAAGCTTACGAGATTACCACATATGTCACGATACAAGAAGCTGACGTATTTTATTTATTTGGTGTCACAATTTAGTTCGGATTCACGGAAGATTGGAATCTTTGGGTCATTGTGGATTAGAATTGCGAGTCTCTTAAACAGATACCAGATGTCTTAAATGTGAAAACTCTGCGCTCTTTTGTATTGTGTCCTGCCCTAAATTAGGCCCCGAAATTGGAATAAGACATCAGGGACCTATTCTCACGGACGACTCTCCCAAATCATCATCCGCAGTACCTTAGGAGCATTTTGATGAAAATATGCCGTAGTCACAATCAACATCGTGTTTAGGAAAGAGAAAAGCAGAAGGAAAAGGAAAAGAAATAGAGGAAATGGGTATTTGTTGAAATGGGTCTTCTTCTCAATGTCATTCCGAACTTTCAAGCTACTAATGCCACGCCTATTTCCTGTTGTAAACGGGGTAAGTTCTCTCTCTTCACCCTGCTCAATTACTTTATATGCATATTATCAAAGGGTCAAGAAGCAATTTGAACTTCTTATCAAACTATTATCTCATTTGTTATCCTTTATACTTTACATTTTGATTAATGGATATTTGCCTCAAAATCCTTCTAAAGACGATGGAGGTAGTCTAATTTTTCAATTGAGTATCTCGTTTAACAACTACAAACTTAGGTATGAAATTGAAAAGCACTCAAAGTTCAGGTATTAATATTGAAATTTTCCTTTTCTATTTTAGGAAATTCGTGATTGTCACTTGACATGACGGTAAAAAAAATAAGCTGGCTCAGGCGTCGAAGTTGCCCTGGCGCCATTGTTCATATTTTGAACTAATTGCTGACTTCTGAGGGAGTTTGAGGGAAACGATTTTGTGGAAGAAGTTCGTTCTAGACATGTGCCTATATTATGGTTAGCTTGGGTTAATAAATTGCAGACCATTGATTGTCATGGAGGCCATACACTTCATTTACCAAAAAAATTGACTTGATATTTAAGGGAAGAAAAGTGAAATTGATATACAGATTGGTTTGCTCGTAGGGGACGACGATGATTCACCGGGAGTTGCTGTTTGATGTGAAACTAAATTTCATTTTTGATGGACAAGGTTTGGAGTGTTTGTCATGTTTGAGAAGAATTATAGCTCCATGGCTAGGCCTCATAATTGCTGGAGCTTTCTTTGTAACTTTTGAACGGTGATGTGGTTGTTCTTCTTCTGGGCTTTACACTCGTAAGATAACTGATGAAAATCACATCTGTGGTGAAAGGATGAGAAAGTACAAAATGTGCTGGGCCATTTTCAGAAGTTTTCGAAAGTGGACTTAACTTGGGAATCTGGGTAAGTTACTCTTGATGGAAGTATTGCAAAACTGAAATATCCTTAAACCATTTAAACTTAATTAATTTGTGTATATATATGTATATATATTGCTTGTTTAGTGAATGAATTTGATTGCAATAATTTTGGTTGATAATATTCCATGTGTTACTATGATAAGCGTTAGAGTAAAATTCAATGTTTGCAATAATGTCATTATTTTCAAATAGTAAAATAAGCGGTCTTTTATGCCAATGAAAACTCAATTCCCAAACATTTTAAAACAAGCCCATAATCCAAAGCCTTTTTTTTTTTTATGTCCTTATCATGCACACATACAACAGATAATTTCACTAAGACAAAAATCAAAAGGTAGATTTAGAGGATAATTATTATGTTAAAATTTTACAAAAAAAATAAAAAAAAAAAATCAATCAAAACATAGACCCTAAAATCGACCTATTTTGGAGAAGAAGGAGACAAGTTTTTTAACAAATTTGATCCATTTTTCTTTCAAAACTCATTAAAATCACCTTCAAGATTTCATCTACAAGTTAGGGTCATTAAGGTAAAGCTTTACTTGCTTTTCTAATCATCTACTCACTTGTTTCTTTCATGAGTATAAAATTCTTTTCAAATAAGTTCTCAATGAGTTAGAGGTAGTTTAGATGAAATAAGTTGATCCTTGAACTTAGATGAACCTTTAGAACTTATAACAGTAGAATAATGAAGTTTGTTTTAGTTGTTTTGATGGATAAGTGGATTGATATGGTTTACATGTTGCATTGGTATTGGGAAAAAAAATGAAGTTGTTGAATGATAGAATTGTTAGGTTACTTGTATATGAATGTATAATGAGTATATGAATCCTTTTGGGCTTAATAGTAAGAATATGGCTTGAATTTGATGGGTTTGCTTTAAGGAGGTCATGTTTCTTTGGTAATAAGAAGTGAAATTTTGAACAAAAGTGAGTAGGATTATCACCCTGAGCATCACGGCCATGATGGTGCTGGTGAAAGAGTTTGAGCAAAATTTTAGAAGCGATTGCAAGCTCAATTTTTAACCACGATCTCATCACAGCCTCGATTATAGCCGTGATGTAGGGCGTGATCCTCTTAGGTGATCTTTTTCACCTTGATCACAGGCATGATCAAGGGTGTGATTGGGATCATGGCCCTAATCACGGCCGTGATTTGTTCCCTTACTATGTTTAAAAAAAAAAAAAAAAACAAATAAAAGCATGTGTTATATGTATATATATACATATGCGTGTGTGTATAAAAACTGAGTTATGTATTGATGAGACATTATCTAAGTTTGATAATTAATGAAGGACATAGCATTTAATTATGGTTTGATGATTCTTACATGGAGTGATTTCTTTTTAACAGATACCTCTACTCAATTATGTTTGTCCACAAATCCTTTGCTAGACATATTAGTTTATACAGGTATGCAATGACTTGATGTTGAATGTTAGGATAGGCATCTTTAAATCGACTATTGAAGCAATTTGAAGCTGTTAATATCACACTCAATCGAACTTCTATCAAACTATCATCTTATTTGGTATCCTTTATACTTGTACACTTTGATTAATGGATATTTGCCTCAAAATCCTTCTAAAGATGATGGAGGTAGTCTACCTTTTCAATTGAGTATGTCATTTAACAACTACAAACTTAGGTATGAAATTGAAAAGCACTCAAAGTTCAAGTATTAATATTGAAATTTTCCTTTTCTATTTTAGGAAATTTGTGATTTGTCACTTGACATGACAATAAAAAAATAAGCAGATTCAGGCATTGAAGTTGGCCTGGTGCCATTGTTCATATTGTGTCTTGATATATTTTTAGATGCTTTGATGCATTACTCCCTTTTAATAGGATAAGTGTTTCTGCTTCTCTAACTTGGAGAGGAATTTAGAATACATTCCATGGTTTGAACTAACTACTAACTTCTGAGGGAGTTTGTGGGAAACCGTTTTGTGGTGGAAGAAGTTCGTTCCTAGACATGTGCCAATATTATGGTTAGCTTGGGTTAATAAATTGCAGACCATTGATTGTCATGGAGGCCAGACACACTTCATTTACCAAAAAAAATTGAACTTAATATTTAAGGGAAGAAAAATGAAATTGATATACAAATTGGTTTACTCTTAAGGGAATAACGATGAAGTTCACCGGAGGGTTGCTGTTTGATGTGAAACTGAATTTCATCTTTGATGGACAAGGTTTGTAGTGTTTGCCATGTTTGAGAAGAATTTCAGCTCTATCGCTAGGCCTCATAATTGCTGAGCTTTCTTTGTAACTTTAACAGTGATGTGGTTGTTGTCATCTCGTTTGCATTTGTTCTTCTGGGCTTTACACTTGTAAGATAACTGATGAAAATTACTCTGTGGTGAAAGGATGAGAAAGTACAATATGTGCTGGGCCATTTTCCAAAAGTTTTTGAAGGTGGACTTACACTTGGGAATCCAGGTAAGTTACTCTTGATGGAAGTATTGCAAAATTGAAATATCCTTAATCCATTTAAACTTAATTAATTTGTATATATATGTTTTGCTTGTTTAGTGAATGAATTTGATTGCAATAATTTTGGTTGATAATTTCCATGTGTTAATATGATAGTGTTATAGTAAAATTCAATATTTGCAATAATGTCATTATTTTCAAATAGTAAAATAAGCCCAGTCTTTTATGCCAATGAAACTCAAGCCCCAACATTTTAAACCAAGCCATAATCCAAACCTTTTTCTTATGTCCTTATCATGCACATGCACACACCAGATAATTTCACTAAGCCAAAAAGTCAAAGACGTAGATTTAAAGGATAATTATCATATTAAAATTTACAAAAAAAAAAAAGAAAAAAATCAATCCAAAACATAGACCCTAAAATCGACCTATTTTGGAGAAGAAAAAGAAGGAGAAGTTTTCAACAATTTTGATCCATTTTTCTTTAAAAACTCATTAAAATCACTTTCAAGCTTTCATCTACAAGCTAAGGTTATTTAAGGTAAAGCTTTACTTGCTTTTGTAATCATCTACTCACTTGTTTCTTTCATGAATATAAAATTCTGTTTAAATAAGTTCTTAGTGAATTATAGGTGGTTTAGATGAAATAAGTTGATCTTTGAACTTGGATGAACCTTTTGAACTTATAGGAGTAGAATAATGAAGTTTGTTTTAGCAGTTTTGATGGATAAGTGGATTGATATAGTTTACATGTTGCATTAGTATTGGGAAAAAAAATGAAGTTGTTGAAGTTGTGAATGATAGAATTGTTGGGTTACTTGTATGTGAATGTGTAATGAGTATATATGAATCCTTTAAGGCATAATAGTAAGTGTATAGCTTGAATTTGATGTGTTTTTTTAAGGAAATTATGTTTCTTAAGTTAGAAGAAGTTTAATTTCGAACAAAAGTGAGTAGGATTGTCAACCTGAGCATCACAAGCGTGATGATGCTGTGAAAGAGTTTCAGCAAAATTTTAGAAGTGATCGAGGCTCGATTTTTTACCACCATCTCATTGCAGTCTTGATTACAGCCGTGATATAGGGTGATCCTCTCAGGTGATCTTTTTCACCTTGATCACGCTGTGATCAAGGGTGTGATTGGGATCACGGCACCTAATCACAGCTGTGATTTGTTCCCCTACTCTGTTTTAAAAAAAAAAAGCAAATAAAAGAATGTGTTATATGTATGTCTAAAAACTGAGTTATGTATTGATATGAGACATTATCTAAGTTTGATAATTAATGAAGGACCTAACCTTTAATTATGGTTTGATGATATCATACATGGAGTGATTTTTTTAACAGATACTCCTACTTAATTATGTTTGTTCACAGATCCTTTGCCGGATATATTAGTTTATATCGGTACGTAGTGACTTTATTGTTGAATGTTAGGATAGGCATTTTTAAATCGACTATAAACAAAAATGATCTAAAATGTCTGAATTGTTTGTGCGTGTGCCGTTTAATCTAGTTTGAGAAGCGACAAGCTTGTTTGGCGAGGCTAACATGATAGTTAGATGCTCAAGCTAATCCTTATCATGATGCAATGACAATCTACAAGTAGCTCAGTGGGTAGTTGATAGGAGTAACGGTATCGGTATAACATTTACTTATTCTTAAAGGAAAGTAATATGATTTAGTTCATTTATGACCTGTTGAACTAAGTGATATTATGGATTAAGTTAAGTAAAGATGAAAACAACTATAAACTCTAGATAAAACTATTATCTTTGTAAATATTCCTATAAGTAATATAATTATTTAGACTACTTATATCAACCCCTTAAGTAGTTTGTTACTTAGGATCCTCAGTTTTTCATTGGCTTATTATCGGAGTTTAAATACTTTAATATTGATTGTTATATCTAATTATTGAAATATAATCTAATGGTCGTTGTGTTGCATTGCATTAGTCTAAAATATATGTCACTTTGTATTTATTTGTGTTATTGCGTACTGGGTCTCCTTACATTTTCTATTATAGGTGTTGATGAAGATAATTTTATGATCAAACGGGTTACGACACCAACTTTGAGGAATTCCTTGGCGAGTGGGACTATTGGAGACCATGACCTTGATGGTGTTTGTTTTGTAATAGATTAAGAAAATGTTTTTCCAAAATGATGTAATTTTCTTTTAGTTAAAGACTTTATCACTTTTCGTAACTTCATGTCATTTTTGTTGAAGGCTTACTCATAAGCTTATGGTTTGTAATATATATAGGTGTATTTTTATATTTTGAGACAACCAAATTTTTATAATCTTTTGAAGTACCAACTTGAGTGGTACTATTGAGTAATAGTGTATGTAGTTCTACTCTTAATGAGTAATTTTTGTAAATGTGTTCGAGGTACATTTAAGCAATCAATCGACATAAATGTTATCTTAAACGGAAGCCTTCCGTAATACTTCAGTATTGTACATGGCTGGGCTGCGCATGCCTAGATTTAGGTTTGGGTGTGACAAAAATAGTCATTTGATGAGATCCTATCACTAGAACTTATTGCATGGAGCTTCCATTTGTTAGCAGGACCAAACTTTGGTGATTATGGTTCTTTTTTACCGGCATATGAATGATCTCTCTCGAAGTGGACTCGTTCAAGGTCCCCGCAAAGAAACTATAATGCTGTTAGGTCTCCTCATGTCTTGTCTACAGAGGTAAGTGACCGAGTTAAATTTAGATCATCTTGTTGGCAACTATGGTGTACCTTCTGTTCGTAAGCATAAAGAAGCTAAATTTGCTGATGCAAGATCAGACAGGATGTGCTTTCAAAAGAAAGGGCAAGTGAAATAAGGGCCTTTAACAGTCTATCATCTAAAATGTCTGAGAAAGATGTTTCAACTGCTGGACTTACTGACACAGTACCTCTTGCGGTACAACCTCTTGTTATAGAGGAATGGGTTTGCTGTGATCTGTGTCAGAAATGAAGACTTCTACCTTATGGTAAAAAACTAGAGGAAGTCCCAGACAAATGGACTCTGTAGCATCTTGGACTGGCTGTAAGTGCCAAATAATTTCTTTTGGGTTGACAAAAGTGAATGATACAAGTACCTTAAGGTAGAAAGACATGCAAATACACTTGGATTGCCTTTTCATCTTATTTTGAAAGGGTCGCCTTTTGATTTCAATATTTTTTTAATATATATTTTCTTTTCTTTTTTTCACCACCCCGCCCCCCCAATTTGCAGTCCAAATATGAGCCACTGTGATGTGATCGAGGAGGAGACGACAAAGGCCCTTCAAGCTCGGTATCAAATACCAATTCACGATAATCAAATCAATGTCAATGGGTCTGATTCCAATATTGGTCTTGCTCCTAGGGCAACTCCTACTGATATATATCAGAGCACTCTAGCTTCAGTGAAGACCAGACATGTCTACGAGGATACATCAAATCCATCTACATAATGCATCATTCAGGTTTCACACTCTAAAAAGAAGATGTCAGATGCTGTGAAAAGCAGCAGCTTGAATGACATGAATCAACCTATTCCACACTCGCATATTTTGAAAAGAGGGGGTTTTCCTCAGTTAAACAAGCAAAACATGCCTGTGGGAAAAGATGTGCCTAAATTTAAAAAGAAGAATGCAGATGGAGGTACCAATCAAAAAACTTACACCTTCTGTTTTGTCTTTCAGATATCTTTTAAGGTATGCAACCAACTCCATTTTTTTCAATAAATTTCAGCAAATGATTCTAAGCTTTTAAAGCTGAAGGACAAGAGAAAGGCTGATCCATTTGAGTTTGAAGATGAAACCCCCAAAAGGATTAAGGCAGAGAAAGTAAACATTGCTACTAATTATGAAAATTCTGATCTCAAACCTGGAGAAGTAGGTCTTGGTTCAAGGCTGCCTTCATCCACTAATACAAGTGAGAAGCATAAAAGAAATGGGTGACATTCTTCATCAATGGATGAAGCATGAGTCTTCAAGTGGTTTGTTGAAGAAATACTGTGATCAAGCTCAGTTTTCGCAGAGAGTGCATCCTTAGATTCGAGAACCTGCGGCAAAGGCAGCAATCCAAAAAAAAAGAAAATCGTAGGATTGGATGGCTGACCAGAACAATGGCAGATATCATCATTTACAAAGGAAATCATGGCATTTAAGGAGAAGTGTGAGCAGTTACTTTAGTAGAAAAGAAGAAACCAAGGGTGCCGGTGACTGTAGGAAATACTCTAGTGAGAGTGATGGCAACAAGCAATCTAAGAAAGATGTTGAGGTGTCCACGAAGTTCTTGGCTGCCCCCTGGAAATCATTTGGCTAATGGTATCAAAAAGGGCAGTGGGGGGATGGATCGGAAAAACGAGATGCAGGGCACGAACAGATTCCATTAGCAGCTACGTCAAGCTCTTCAAAGGTTTCTGGATCACAACAAACTGGAACCAACTATGAAGAAGGGAGAAGTTCGCCTGTAGAATCTGTAAGGCCATCCAAGTTGGCAAAGTTTAGTTTAAAAGGAGAGAACTTCCGTGGTAATGGTGCAAACCCTAAATTTTTCATAACTCTTAAAAATAATTCAAAAGCTAAAAACCGAAATAAAAACTCTAAAACCAACCCAAACTAAAACCAAATTCTACAAAAAATATATATATATATATATAAATAAGCTCAAATATTTTATAACCTTAAGAAAAAAAAAGTATCTTCAAAAAACAAAATAAAAATTAAATAATCGTTCGACTCAAAATCCATACGTAAAACAATTCATTTCCAATTCATAACACGTAAATCAAGGCAATATATAATATTCAATGACAAAATTTTAAAACCTTAAATCCTTCGGTGAATTTTAAAAATCGAAATTTAAACTACTATAAAAAATCAACCGAGTCAATACATAATCATTATACTCAATTAAACAATTTCAAAAAGTGTAAAATCACAAAAATAGAGTGAACTTAAAAATGTGAACCAGAAATACAATATAATCATAAACTCCTAGATTATATAATCTTATGAATAAAACTTAAAAACTGGAAATCAAACCGGAACTCTAAAGTTAACCTAGCTTAATAACAAAACTTAGTGAGACTAGATCCAACAATCCTACGCTTGAAACTCTAAAACAATAAAAACGAGATAACCTTAGATTACGGTTCTAGATAATGTAATACAACCTAAAAAGATTATATTCATCGAAAATTTGATCGTTCCAGACCCAAATGGAATAAGTTCTCGAAAAATGTCTCTCGAGGCTTGGGATAGTAAAAATATTCCGAAAATCAATATAAATTTTTAATTTCTTAAGGATTTAGAAAATATCAGTTTCATAATTTTTCGGTATCTAAAAATATCAGATATAGCCCTTTTTCGTGTATTTTCCTTGCTACCAGTATTTTATTTGTCTTGTTTATTATTCGTTGTACTATTTTAACTATTCATTACTATTTATATATCTCTACTTTTTCTTACTACCTATTTCTACAACCTATATATCTATTTTTACAATTTTCTTTTCCCATAAAAATTTTACACCATGTATTACTAAATTTCTCTTACACTTTCTTCTAAAATTAGTTTTTAATCACTCTTCTTACTCTTCCCCCTTCATGCATCAATTTCTTTTCTTTTTCATTTATTAATTAACTACAATTTCTCTCCAACTTTTCCTATAAATACCTTCTCCCTCCTTTATTCTTTACAATCATCTCATACAAATAATAAAACTCTCAAATTCTCTCTATAAGCATCCTCTCTAAAATTCTCTTCCCAACACTCTCTTCTATCCCTATAACTATCATCCACACATAAATATCAATACTTCATCTCTTCTTCTACCCACACTTTAACCTTAGGTGAAAATTCCTAAATTTTCTTCATGTTTCACGTTAACATAATATGATCATAGTATATGTTTTCTAAACCTAAGGGTATTACAAGAGCAATAATATGTTCACATCTTGTTTAACAATGTTTAAATGTTATTATTGTTGTTATATTGTTTTGTTTTATTATTACTCATAATCTAACTTTTATATATTATTAAGTATATTTATGTATATATATTCTTAAAGCCTATAAGCTCATTAACATAACTTTTATTTATTTATGCTCTTATATATTTCTTGCAATTTATTTATTTATTTATTTCATGCAATTTTATTAAGACTAGTATTTCTAGTCTTAGACTTGTCCTCATCAAGTTAAAAAAATTTTTCTTCTTTCTTTTTGAATTTGTCCATAATCTAAGTCCGGGGAGTCTTGAAATAAATCTAAGACTTCCATGATTTTTTTTTATTTGTTTTCTTATTTTTCTTAAAGGACTTGCCCATGTTTAAGTCCGAGAAGCCTTGATACAAGCTAAGACTTCCCAATACTTGACGTTTATTATATGCTTATTTAATTTTCATGTCTTATATCTTTTAGACGAATAATCATGTTACTAAACTACAAGCTTATATTCATGCTTGATCATATTGTTGATGTCTTGATAATATAAAAATGCGTTTTTCTTTAATAAAGAAAATATGGCTAGACTCTTTACAATAAAATGATTTTGTTACTTAGGAAAAAATTTCTATTATGACTTAGAAATTTTGCTTCAACAAATTCTCTTAAAAAATTTAGACAAATTCATCATAAATTTTTAAGTGTTAATATTATAGACCTCCTCAAGATTTGACTAAACAGTTTCATTACACACTCTCTTTTCAAACTACTAAAATAAAATTTATTATAAAACCTTAATGTTGATAATTCTTTATTACGCAATTTTTTCTTAAAAACTTATTTATAAGATATATACACATACTTTGATAAACACTAAAAACCAAACAATTTTTCTAAGACAAGTTTAAAATTAACTCACTAGTTAAAAATCCACCTAGAAATAAAGTCAGTATACAACTTAAGGAACTAAGTTTTAAAAAATAAATTCATTTTCTTTTATGAAATTAAGGAAATATAAATAATAGTTATAATAATTAAACACTCACTTGTAACAAAATAAAATTTTTTTGAACAACCCCCTAAAGGTCCATGTGTTGAAAAATTATGAATTTAGAAAATAGTTATGATGAGAATAAAAATTTAGAATAAACCATTTTTCTCATATGATAAAATTTAAGACATTCTAAAGATGATAAAATTTAGAATGATTTTCTTGATAGCCACATGAAGTTTCATGTTTTGGAAAATAATTAGCTAAAAGAAGTTTAATATGATGAAATATTTAAAAACTCAAAATAAATAAAAAATCATGATTTTTCTTTAATTAAGTTTCATATTTACAAAATCTAAGAATTCAGAGTTTCATTTATGAATCAACTTAAGAAATTTTCTATAAGAAAATATTTAGAGTTTCATGCCACCGATGAGTAAAACCGTGCTTGTAAAATAAATTATTAAATAGAATTCTTTTGAAATATGAAACTTTTGAGATTTCAAAATCTATTGAATCATGATTTTCTTGTTGATTAAGTCACATGTTCACAAACTAACAAATTTAATCACAAGTCAAGGAGGGACTTTGCTGTTTACAAATTTTATTTTTGAAATAACATCACTAGAATCATGCATATAATATGAGTCTACATATATATTAAAAGGATTTTTTAACTAAATAAGTATTTATATGTTTGCTATGGAATTTTTGGATGAAATAGAATTTAGAAAAACTACAAATTAATGTTGGAATTTTCGTCTTAGAAATGTACCAACCCGATTTCGAACCCAAATGACTTCAAACGTTAAAAACAATCTTAGAAATAGATAGATATTTCCAAATAGTTAGAGAATGACATCTTATATGCAAAATTCCAAGTTAAAATGAGCAATGTATGACCATTTATGTTAGAATTTCACATAATCCGATTTTGACGTAAATCATGAAATAGAATTAGAACGTTTGAGTAGAAACTTTCATGAAATACTCATTTTGGGTATTTCTTTTATCTAGATGATGAGGAATACGAGACTTTCCTTCTTAAGGATTATTACGACTAAGAATATTATGATATGGATGAGTGGGTTTTCCCTTATAATTTCATTATCTTACTTGTGCTTGTAGATAGTTGTACTAGATCTATAGGTACAAGATAAAATGAATATGTATGGGTTATGATTTATATGTATATGCTTTTATGTATGTATGAAAGTGTATGTTAAGCATATCAGAACACACAAATGATTGTTTAAGTATATCATTAATATTACATGTTGCCTATATGTTTATGATGCTTGTTTGGTCGCCTTTAAGTATACCATAATTATACTTGGCTTGATATAAATTAAATGGACACGCATTACATCCGTCGAGTTACATGTCGAAAGCTGCTACTCCTACGCAAAGAATCGAAGGTTAGAGGCCAAGAGAGCCTACAGCCAAGAGAGCCCGCGACCATGGTCAATCTTAGAAAATTAATGCATACTAAGGATACATTCCAATGATGAGTCGCACCAATCGATGTTGAGAGCAAAGTATTCAGGGATTAGTAGTAGAAGATTGCAAAGACCTTCACCTACCATTAGCTAACCCTCAATACGGAGGGCACAAATCCGTACTATGTATGGTTTTCGAATATTCATACATACTTGTTTGTATCACGTGATTGTTGCATAGCATGCATAGTATACGCGTGAAAAATTAATAACCTTGTTTGAAATCGCAGTGCCAAATAAAATGGAATAACTTACTAAGTTCGTTATAAGCTTATACCCCCATAAATATTTGTTGAAACAGGTATACCTGTTGTTCTATTCGAAGAACAAGATATTAAGAAAATCATTGAAGGATTCTTGAACTCTTATAGAAGCTGGGAGAATATAGGATGAATTTGCTTTCTTGTAATTTCTTTATAAATAATATATGTTATGTTAACATTTTGGAGATTTCTAAGAGATGTGTTTATGTGGTCTTGAGGACATTAGTGAGGCTATGCTCTTAAGAATTGTAATCGACCTTATTTATGTTTAATGATAAGTATTTCTTTTGTCTTGTGACTTAATTGATATCAATATTTATTGCGCGACTCCGATTGGTTCCCTTGATTGTGATGCACGCCTTGTCCATAATATGGAAGCCTTCACGTGACTAAAGTTGTCATTTCTAGACTTTAATATTATGTACGGTGGACTATCACATTTAGGGTATCCTTCGGGGCATGACATTTTAAGTTGATATCAGAGTAACAAGGTTTTGGGAATTAGGTGAAAGGATACTAGGAGATTAAAATGATAAAATTTGACCGTAGAAATAAGGAAGTAGATATTAGATATTAGATATTAGATATTAGATGACCCTTAATTTATTGGAGTGGTAGCCTTAACCTTTGTGATCCATAAGATCCAATTTTTAATGTTCGGAGAATAGAACTCTACCCTAGAGATCTTTAGAGAAAGGCGGATACACTCATGCAGGAGTTGGAGAATATTTTAGGAGGGGACGAAAAGTGGATGAAATATAACTAGAAAAGTTAACCTTAGAATGTCGATCGTAAATTTGGAAAAAGTAACAATAAGTGGAGAATAATCTTAGAAAGACAATGTGTGAAAAACATGGAGGAACCAAGAATTTGAGATGATGGATGAACAAATTAAGCCTACCTTAAGAATTGATATGTAGTAACCCTACTCGGCTCCCATATAGAATCAAATAGAAAGAAGATAATGTACTACCCCTTCTTTCAATAAGACCACTGGGTGAATGGTCCCATTCAAGTGCCTTTGCTAACCCTCTTAAAGAACAAATGAAAACGAGTAATAAAGCATTTTACTACACTTCTTTTCTCTAAAATTAAGTAACATGTGCATAAAACATGAACTAGATAAAAAGATATCTAATGTGACCATTCCACTTTGTTTGTAGGAGGCTACCCAAGAAGATCATATACCATGATCGAATATTCCTTCCAAGGAACCACAAGAACAAGAAGCACCCGCACCACAATATCAAACCCAAGAAGTTCTAATCGCTTGAGTCGCCTAGAAGATATGATAAGAGCAAACATACAACAAGCGCCTACCATACTTGTGCCTATTCCAATCATGGAGCCCCAACCAAAGGTAATGCAAGGAGCCTAAACTCTTTCCACTACGGCTAGTTCAAATCCTAGGGCTAAAAGACTTAAGACAAATGAACTATCCTGTAAAGGGGAGACTCCTAGAAGGCGTGACATCCGATGCTGGAAATGCAAGGGAATACACTACCCAAAATAATGCCCACAACTGTAGCACTAATGCTACTTCTGTGGAGATCTCGAACACAAGATGCTGGATTACCCAAAGAAGAAGGCCTCCACCTACTATAACTGCAAACAAGTGGGACACTTTGCCAAGGAATGCCTTAAAAGACAAAAAGTGAACTACTGAGTCGTCACACCAATCTTGAAGGAACTAACCTCCTAAGAAGGACCAAGAAGATGGAAAATAGAACTCTCGTGTAGCATGAGTTATGACTAGTACTTTTGTTAAGAAATATAGAATGCTTAAAAGTTATTTAAAAGACGCTTTGTTAGCTATCTAATTAGTAAAGGGAGATAGATAGGATGAAGTTGTAATCATGTTTTAGGCCATTTCTTTGAACTTTTGTAAAAGAAGATTTAATACTTCTTCCTGTTTTCATGTATTTGCTTTAATGATATGAATTTCTTTTATTACTTTGACTTCAACAAGTTTTCAATATCTCTTATATATATATATATATATATTTCGCATTTCCGTACTCGATTGCTTTGGGCTTGCTCCTTTAAGTTTTTCCAAACGTCTAAAAATTAATAGAATTTGAAAGTCTCACTTAAAACCCAATAAAACTATAGATCACGTAGGAGACACACCGATACACAACGCGAACCTCAAATGCCCCCTATTTAACTTGAGGACTAAGAAAGACCTCAATAACCAAATCAAACAGGAGAAGTCCCTGATATCGAATAACTTGCTGACCTAATAAGAGATTACATGCAATAGGCTCTACGGTACCAAACCTACAACACTCAAAGTTTCAACACCACTTATCACATTGGCACCAGCTATACCGCTATCACCTAGACCCTATCAAAGTATGTTGCTTTGACTTTATAAAGTGTAATCGATATTTCGATGGAGCTTCAGAACAATTGACAAAGCCGATGATTGGTTAGCTTAGATAGAATGATCATTTAATGTTTTTGAAGTACCACATCACTTTAAGCTTACTTATGGCACATATATGCTAACATTCAATGTCAAGATATAGTAGGAATCCAGGAGTAGAGAACTACTACCACCAATCATATGAGAGACATTTAGGCATTAATTTTTGGAGAACTTTTCCCCGAGAGCTTGAGAGTTCAATATAGTGTGGATTTATTATGTATCTCTCAAGGAGGCTGTATCCTTGATCAATATGTTTAGTAGGTTATTGCAATATGCCCTAGAGTCATATAAGCATAGTGAGGAACTCAAGAGACAAGTGTTTCCAAATGGTTTGAATGAAGACCTCCGAGTCAGATAAGAGGAATTTGATATCAAGAGCTTGGAGAACTTGTGGAAAGAGCCAGAATTGTGAAGAATGCAAGAAAGAAAATGCGAGAAACAGTGGAAAGAAATGTCATAAGGTTCGAGAGGAAACCATTTTATGGAACAAGTTCAAGTGCCGAATTTGACTCTAACTCGTTAATGGTTCGAATAAGGACAAGAACTCAACTATAAAAGAGATACAGTGTTGGAAATGTGAAAGAAAGCATTATCCGATGCAATGTCCACATCTATAGTCTAAGTGTTACCTCTGTGAGAACCCTACTCACAAAATTGGAAATTGTCCCAAGAAGACTGCTACCACGTGCTTTATCTGCACAAAAACAAGACATTTGGCCAATATGTGCCCTAGACAGGATAACCACATATCAATTCTTCGCGTCCATCTAGAAACAGAAGAGATATAATAAGAATGGAAGCAACAATAGGAAGTGGAAAAAGAATCGCTCGGAACGTCTTTACCGAGAACAAACATATGCAACTTACATGGACAGTGGGTTTATGAAGAAGCCAGTAACGAGGAAATGGAGCTCGCTGCTATAAAAGAAGAGGATGGCTATGGATGCGATTCAGTATTAGGTTAACTTCACACCCTTAGATGTTTGAATATCCTTGTACATTGCTAAAACTAAAGGAACGGTTCGTTGGTTAGTATCACTAGTAGAATAAATAATCATCCTAACCTAATATAGAATGGATAGATATAAAATCGTCAAAATTTAGTATACATCAAAAGTAGATATCAAATCAAATGCCATCCACCTTGTTGATGCTAAAAACACCTAAAACGAAGTATACTAAAAGCTTAAATATTATAGGTGTTGTCTAAATTCTGAACTGTTAATAAAAAAATTTAAAATACAATTCCACATAATTTTCACAATCAACACTGTAATGAGACATCTTGACTTCAACCTTATCAAGATAACCACGTAAATAAAAAATTATAAAACACTGATATATGTAATAACGAAAAGAATATGCATACAACATATTTTATATGCACAATGTTATAAAATATTCACATAAGAATGAAAAGTGAATTCACAACATTCTTTTGTTGTATTATCATGTTAGTATTGTGTTGTAATATTTCGTCTTGGTTTGAAGTTGAGTCAAGTCAAATGTTAATCGTCAATCGTCTTAGTTGAGTTTGAGTCTCTTCAAAAAGTTGAGTAAAGTGAAGGTTGAAATCGCTAAACCAATCTTATTGATTTATATATGTTGTATTGCATAGAATATCAAACACATAGGATTAATGAAATGTTGAAAATTCTCAAAAAGTTGAGAATAAACAAAGAATAATAACCAATTACGAAAGGAGAGATACTAAACAACGCTAATTCTCAATACTTCTTCATGAAAATGAAACTAACAAGAAATATCAAATAAATGGGACAAACTATTTATTCGTAACAAGTTTTGAGGACAAAACTTTTTTAGGTTGTAAACCCCTGAATTTTTCATAACTCTTAAGAAATAATTTTTGAGTCAAAAATCAAAATCAAAACCATAAAGCCAACCCAAGTTAAAACTTAACTCAAAAGAAAAAAAAAAATTATACAAGATCAAATACGAATTTCACAACCTTAAGAAAAAGAAAACCTTAAAAAAAATAGAAATTAAATAATCATTCGACTCAAAATCTATATGTAAAACAATTCTTCTATCTTATCCTAACACGTAAATCGAGACAGTATATCCCAACAATATTTAATGACAAAATTTTTAAACCTTAAATCCTTCAGCGAATTTTAGAAATCGAAATTTAAATTACTACTGAAAGTTAAATCGAGTCAACACATAATCCTAGACTCGACTAAATAATTCCGAGAGGCGTAAAATCACAAAAATAGAGTAAACTTAAAAATGTGAACCAAAAATACAATATAACCGTAAACCCCTAGATTATATAATCTTATGAATAAAACTTAAAATCTGGAAGTCAAACCGGAACTCTAAAGTCAATCTAGAGCAATAATAAAACTTAGTGAGACTAAATTCGAAAATCTCGCGCTGGAAACCCTAAAACATTAAAAATGAGACAACCTTGGATTACGATTCAAAATAATGTAATATAACCAAAAAAGATCAAAATCTTCAAAAATTTGATCATTTAGGACCCAAATGAATTTAGTTCTCGAAAAACGTGTCATGGGGTTCAGAATAGTAAAAATATTCTGGAAATCAATATAAGTTCGTAATTTTATAAGGATTTATAAAATATCAGTTTTGTACTTTTTCGATATCTAAAAACATCATATATAGCCCTTTTTCGCGTATTTTTCTTACTACCGATATTTTATTTGTCTTGTTTACTATTCGTTGTATTATTTCTACTATTCATTATTATTCATCTATTTACAATTTTCTTTTCTCATAAAAATTCTATATCACGTGTTACTAAACTTCTCTTACACTTTTCTTCTAAAATTAATTTTTAATCATTTTTCTTACTCTTCCCCCTTCATGCCATCAATTTTTTTTCTTTTTCATTTATTTAATTAACTACAATTTCCCTCCAACTTTTCCTTTAAATATCCCTCCCTCCTTATTCTTCACACACATCTCATATACATAACAAAACTCTTTCAAATTCTCTCCACAAATATCTTCTCTAAAATTCTCTTCCCAACACTCTCTTCTTCTCATATGACTATCATCCACATACAACTATCAATACTTCATCTCTTCTTCCATCCACACTTTAACCTTTAGGTAACAATTCCTAAATCTTTTCATGTTTCATGTTAACATAGCATGATCATAGTGTATGTTTTCTAAACCCAAGGGTATTATGAAAGTAATAATATATTCATGTCTTGTTTAATAATGTTCAAATATTATTATTGATGTTATATTGTTATGTTTTATTATTACTCATAGTCTAACTTATATATATTATAAAATATATTTATGTATATATATTCTTAAAGCCTATAAGCTCACTAATATAACTTTTATTTATTTATGCTCTTATATATTTCTTGCAATTTATTTATTTATTTCATGCAATTTTATTAAGACTAGTATTTCTAGTTAGACTTGTCCTCATCAAGTCAAAAAAGATTTTCTTCTTTCTTTTTGGACTTGTTCATAATCTAAGTCTGGGGAGTCTTGAAATAAGTCTAAAACTTCCATGATTTTCTGATTTGTTTTCTTATTTTTCTTAAAGGACTTGTCCATGTTTAAGTCCGAGAAGCCTTGATACAAGCTAAAACTTCCCAATACTTGACCTTTATTATATGCTTATTTAATTTTCATGTCTTTTATTTTTTATATGAATTATTATTATTTTTTTTATGTTACTTAACTATAAGTTTATATTCATGCATGATCATATTGTTGTTGTCTTGATAAAATAATAATGAGTTCTTTGTTACTTAAGAAAAATTTCTATTAAGACTTAGAAATTTTGCTTCAACCAATTCTTTTAAAAAATTTAGACAAGTTCATCATAAATTTTTAAATGTTAATATTGTAGAGGTCTTCAAGATTTAACTAAATAGTTTCATTACACACTCTATTTTCAAACTACTAAAATAAAATTTATTATAAAATCTTAATGTTGATAATTCTTTATCATGCAACTTTTTCTTAAAAACTTATTTATAAGATTTACACACATTTTGATAAACACTAAAAACCAAATAATTTTTCTAAGACAAGTTTAAAATTAACTCAATAGTTAAAAATCCACTTAGAAATAAAATCAGTATATAACTTAAGGAACTAAGTTTTAAAAAGTAAATTCATTTTCTTTTATGAAATTAAGGAAATATAAATGATAGTTATAATAATTAGACACTCACTTGTAACAAACTAAAAATTTTCCAAACAACCCCCTAAAAGTCCATGTGTTGAAAAATTATGAATTTAGAAAATATTTATTATGAAAATAAAAATTTAGAACAAGCCATTTTTTCTCATATGATAAATCTTAAGACATTCTAAAGATGATAAAAATTTAGAATGATTTCCCTGACAACTACATAAAGTTTCATGTTTTGAAAAATAATTAGTTAGAAGAAGTTTAATATGAGGATGAAATATTCAAAAGCTTAAAATAAATATAAAACCATGATTTTTCTTTAATTAAATTTCATATTTACAAAATCTAAGAATTTAGAGTTTCATGCCACTAATGTCTAAAACCGTGTCTTATAAAATAAATTATTAAATAGAATTCTTTTCAAATATGAGATCTTTGAGATTTCAAAATATATTGAATCATGATTTTCTTGTTGATTGAGTCACATGTTTACAAACTAGTAAATTTAATAATAAGTTAAAGAGAGACTTTTCACTAAACTCTATCTTTTACAAAGATTGTTTACAAATTTTATTTTTGAGACAACATCTCTAGAATCATGCATATAATATGAGTCTGTGTATATATTAAAAGGAGTTTTCAACTAAATAAGTATTTATGTGTTTGCTATGGAATTTTTGGATGAAATAGAATTTAGAAAAACTATAAATTGAGGTTGGAATTTTCATGTTAGAGTTGTACCAATGCAATTGCAAATCCAAGCGACTTCAAATGTTAAAAACAACCTTAAAAATAGATAAATCTTTCCGAATAGGTAGAAAATAACATCTTATATGCGAAATTCCGAGTTAAAATGAGAAAGTTATGGTCGTTTTAAGTTGAAATTTCAAATAATCCGATTTTTTACGAAAATCATGAAATAGAATTAGAAAGTTTGAATAAAACTTCAATGGACTACTCATTTCGGGTATTTTTATTATCTAGGTGACGAGAAATATGAGACTTCCCTTCCTGAAGATTATTACGACTAAGAATATTGTGATATGGATGAGTGGGTTTTCCCTCATAATTTTGTTACCTTGCTTATGCTTGTAGATAGTTGCACTAGATCTATACTTACAAGATAAAATGAATATATATGGGATTATAGGATTTTTGTATGTGCTTTTATGTGTATGTGACAATGGATGCTAAGTATATCGGAATACACAAATGATTTTTTAAGTATATCATTAATATTACATTTTGCTTATGTGCGTATGATACTTGTTTGATCGCTTTTAAGTATACCATAATTATACCCGGCTTGATATAAATTAAATAGACATGTATCACATTCGTCGAGTCACATGTTAAAAGTTGTTACTCCTATGCAAAGAATCGAAGGTCCGAGGCCAAGAATGCCCACGACCATGCTCATTCTTAGGAAACTACGACGTACCAGGGATACATTCTAATGATGAGTCACACCGATCGATCGCTAAGAGTAGAGTTCTCGGGGACTAGTAGTAGAAGATTGCAAAGACCTTTAAATACTATTCCCTAACCTTAAATTCAGAGGGCGCAAATCCGTTATATATATGGTTTTCGGATACCCATACATACTTGTTTGTATCACGTGATTGTTACTTAGTATACATAGCATATGCATGAAAAATTAATAACCTTGTTTGAAATCATAATGTGAATAAAAGGGAATATCTCACTAAGTTAGTTGTAAGCTTACACCCAAATAGATCTTTGTTGAGACAGGTATACCTATTGCTCTATTCGAAGAATAGGATATTAAGAAAATCATTGAAGGATTCTTAAACTCTTATGGAAGCAGAGATAACATAGGATAAATTCGCTTTTTGATAATTTCTTTATGAATAATATATGTTATGTTAACATTTTGGAGATTTCTAGGAGATGTACTTATGTGGTCTTGAGGACATTAGCGGGGGTATGCCCCTAAAAACTCTAATCAACCTTATTTATGTTTAATGATAAGTATTTCTTTTACTTGTTACTTAATTATTATCAATATAAATTGTGCTTTTCCGATGTGATCCCTTAATTGTGATGCACGCTTTGTGCATAATATGGAAACATTTGCATGACTAAGGTAGTCATTTCTAGGCTTCAATATTATGTATGGTGGATTACCACGTTTAGGATACCCCTCAGAGCGTGACAAATGGTGGTGCGGTTAACGGGGGTTTCTTGTTGAAAGGTGACACAAGAAAAGGTTATGATGTTAAAGTTAGCTCCAGCAGTAATCCTTCCATCGCAGTTAGGAAGGAGAAGGTTTTGCATGACTCTACAATTCCAGATCATCAAGATGGATAAAATGATAACAAATTGTGCTATGGTGCTACATTACATGCTGAAATGCATCCGGTCAATGTCACTGGTAATTGTCTTGAGAGGTGTGACGACTTTAGTGGCAATCACTTCAGGGATCATGGTTCAGATTAAAAAAATCATAGAAAAAGCCTCTTGCTGGTGCTAAATCTACCAAGAATAATGGAAATGTTCCTGCCTCACTTGACAAAGATAAGGACAGAAATCCTGGTTCTGAGTTTGATAGAGATTGGGGCTAAGGCTGCTGCTATCAAGTAAGAAGAAAGTAGTGTATTCAAGTTAGGGGCAAAAGCATGGATCTGTAGACAATGCCGACCATATTAATCCTTGTGAAGCATCTGAGGATGTAAGAGACATTTCTGCTGCCAAGAATGAGAAGCAGCATAGTACTACTATAAGATGTACAGGGCACTTGTCGGATGCCTGTAGAATGGTTGAACAATCGAAACGAAAGAACCAAGACCCTTAAAATGGGAGATCAGGCGTGTAATCTGGCACAGTCGCATCTCTATAGCACCAGTGTAAGGATTCCAGGAATGGGAACAAAGGTGATGTTGCACAGGTAGAGCTGAGAAGTGGAAAGTCTAGAATGTCTCTGCTTGCTGAAGATGGAAAGACCCAAGGAACACCTTCTCAGTGTCTGTACAAACAGGATTGCAGATGGGAGTATCTAATGACCCAGTTGATTCTTCTTATGGCAATGATGTAACAAAGAAATCAATAAATCATGATGCTAAAATGAATCAGAATCATAGAGGTCTTGCACTCCACACAGCTGAGGACCATGAAAGCAGATATGATGTCCCAACTAGCCCGATGAGAACAAAAGGTTCTGTCCAAAATGCTAGTGATGTTCTGAAAGAAGCTAAACGCCTCAGGGATGGTGCAGATCGTTATAAGGTTTCCATGTTCAATCCTCCAATGACTTGGTTATGAGATTTATTACAGTTGCCTTTTCATTTGCTTACTAGTTGGATGTTTCTTTAATGCGTAATGTGTGCAGAGCTCTGGATTTGGTTGTGAGGGCAACGAGGAGCGTTTTAGTCCTGCCCTTAAGTTTCTCCTTGGAGCCTCGCTTCTTGAAACATGCAATGCTGAGAGAGGAAGACATGGGAAATGGCTCCTTTGCAGGTGCATTATATTGCTGCAAGACTTTTCGAGTAAGTTTTTTATTCTTATATACTAAGCTGTAACTCTAGAGTGTGCCTTTTCATGTCTTCAGTTTTTAGTTATTAATAGTGGAAGAGCAGTTGGTATTTACCTGTATCTCAATTCATAGCTATGGAATTTACTATTCAAGTTCAGCTTGTGCCTTTCGCAATTTGTATCTCGCTACAATTCTAGGATTGACTCCTACTCCAAGCTCCTCTGCAGTTGCTACCTGTATGTGGTGTACTGATCAGCTGCTTGCCGTGCACTCATAATGAAATGATAATTTCGGGTCTGCTGGGAGCAGCTTAATGGTGTTGTAACCCCTTCCGCATCATCTTCTGCATCGGATGTTGATAATTTAAATAACCAAGGAGTGGCAGATAGGCATGCTTTATCGAAGAGCACTGCTTCTCAGGCCATGGGAAATAATATTTCTGTTGCTCGAAACCGTTCTAGTCACTCGATTACCCAACTCTGTAAGTATGCGAAGTTTCCGAATTTCTTCTTATTGTTGTCTTTTTGTTCCCTTTTATGTCCTATGTCTTTTTTATTTCCTTTAGACTTACAGGAGCTCAAGCTTTTTCCCCGTGTTGTCGTGAGATTTTTCTTTCCTTATTTTCCATATGCAAATTTGTACATTTTGGGCGTCTGGAGAATCTAGATTCAGAATAAAATTTATTGGCTGTATTATTGATCAATAGTGATTCCATTTCTGGTCAGCAATATCCCTCATCTCATGATATCTATCTGCTATATAGTCGAAGTAAGAAGCTTTGGAAAGATGAGTTGGATGTGTTAGTTCACCGTCAGGTTCATGCTATCCTGCTGAGATCCTACCATGGGTTGGAGTATAAGTCTTGTAAGGTGGTTTATGGATTCATCCTCTTTAATCACAGCAAGTTAATTAATCAGAGCCATAAAGATTATCAATAATTTTGCTAACCAAGAATTTTTTTGAAAAATTTATTGTTGAGAGGCTTGTCATTATTCCTTCGTTGACAGCATTTGCCACATTCATGTATTTTTATATCAATTTGGCAGGTACAACCTCCCCTCCCATGCACCGTTACATACCTGTTTTGTTGGATATACTTCAGGTCATTGATATGAAAAGCAATTGCATGCAAGGAGTCAGAAATGTTGACTCCGTTGTGCTCACACATCGGGAGGAAGCCTAAATGATGCTTCACTGTGAGGGCTGTGGTTCCAAAACGTGTTTTTTTCACTGGGCTCAAATGAAATATTCACCAGGGATTTGCTAGTTAGAAACCATTAAGGAATAACAGCTAGAACCGGTGGTTTCATGATGCCATTAAGTACTATTGCTCTTGAGCAGGTTCTGTCTAGTTCTCCTTTAAAGAAAGAGTGAACTGATGGTTCCATAACAGATCTGGTGGTTTGCGGCAAACCACCCATGTCCAGGAGAGACGCACAAAAGGAATGGAATTGAAATTTCTTTTTACCAAAAATCACTGCATGTACAGCATCCATTTTTGAAATGATGAAATCTGCTAACATCTCTGACAATGGATTCTCTTTCAACAATCTCACTAATCAGCTTGAAAGCCTCATGACAGTCCCAGCACATTCGCAAGTTCTTCATGATTCTTATGGTTAATTCCTTTTGGAATAGTTAAGAGAGCAAAACCCAGGGCCAATCTTTCACTATGCAGTCCTACTATTTCCTCTTTGGCCTCCTCTTCAACATCAAGAGAGACCACGCTCTTCCCCACATACCCTTTCTCTTTCAATTTCTTCTCCAATTCCCTCAACAAAGACACCACCTCAGTACGCTTATGACAACGTAAGTCTCCAGCATGGAACACATATGTTATGTCCTAAACTTCAAACCAGCTGCAACCAGGTTCCTTGTGAATTTGGTTCTGCTTCATCTGAACCCGTCTATTGTGAACATTCTCCCAATCTCCAGCTAAAGCATAAGCATTGGACATTGTAACATAGGCACCAGCTAGTTGTTTTGATTTGATTAACCATGTACTTGCTTCCAATGCAATGTCTACCCTTCCACGAAGTCTACTTGCAGACAGTAGTGTTCCCCATAAAATGGCTCCTTCGTCTGGTCTAACTTGTATGGATTTTGCCAAATGGAAGGCCTCATCAAGGTGGCCTGTCCGACTGAGCATATCAACGACACAAGTATAGTGCTTTGCTGCTGGGACAATTTCATATTTTTGGATGCATCGAGTCCAAGTACTTAAGACCTTCCTCGACAAGTCCTGAATGGCTACATGCATACAATACCCCAAGAAAAGTGACATCATTCGGTTTAATTCCTCTACCAATCATTTCCTCAAATAGTTGTATAGACAGCTTCCCAAGTCCAAATTTTGCAGCCCCAACAATCATCGAAGTGTAGGTAATAACAGAGGGATTTTGAATTCTCTGGAACACCTTCATGCAATAGCTGAACGACCTGCCTTTGGCATACATGTCCACTAATGCACTTGCAATTACATCATTTGAACCATGTCCACGGCAAATAACTGCTCCATGAGCAGCTTTCCCCGAAACTAACTTCTTAAGCACTCACCAGCATTAATGACACTAGACAACATAAAATGATTCAAGGATTTTAAACGAGGTAAGGTTGAATTCCCTAAAATCTTGAGCCTCATAGCCCCATGCAGTTTGCACGTATGCTGTCACCATCGACGTACAAGAAACAACATTCTTACAAGCCATCGAGTAAAAAACACGTCTAGCATCATCGATCTCATTGCACTCCCATACATATCGACAGTGAAGAACAAACCACGATGTTATCCTTCAATCCCAAACTTCCACAAGAGCACGTATCATTTTCCCATTCTTAACAGCAGCCATAGCAGAACAAGCACTGACTGCAGCAGCAACAGTGAACTCATTTGGCCATACCGAAGACTGCCCCGTTTTGAAATACATCCGAACCGCCATATCAGGTCTACCTGTACCGACAAGTCCCACCATGAGGGAAGTCCAGGACACAACATCTCTTCCAGAAATTTCATCGAACAGTTGCTGTGCGTAGTCGATTTCATGTGCTTTCAGATATGAATTTATAAGATGGTTGGATGTTAAAGTGTCATTTGTGAACCCTAACTTTAGGATTGTGGCGTGAGAGAAGCTGTTGAACTGAGGCAATTTTTTAGGGTTTCAACGAGGAAGGTTTGTTGTGTGGTGACCTGAAGGATTAATTTGGCGCCAAGGAAACTGTTTGGTGGGTGCAGTATTTGGCTTTAACTGTCTATACATTATGTTCCCCCACAGTAGGAGTAGGTGTCCCTGTTTTTATTTTAAATAAACAAGTGGAGGCCCACTTGACCACTAGAGTAACTCCAGATAATATGCTTTAAAACAAAACAACTTTTTATGTCCAAACAACTAGAAACTAATTCTTACATTTTCCATTATAAATTTTCATTTCTTAATCCAAAGCATACAATATTATATTTAGTTTCTGAATTTTATCAATTTATATAATTAACTACTTAAAATTTAAAGTGACAATTATTACTTAAATTTTGGATACTTTTACAATTACCTATTTGAACTTTGCTAAATTTTATAATTAATTACTTAAATTTTACTTTTTTTTGTAATTAACTATCTCGTTGAAGTATTATAAATAAATTCGAAAAGTTCGTAATTAGTAAATTAATAGTTTTATATTTTAGGTAATTAATTATATAAACTGATGAAAACTAGATACCAAATATGATATTTACCCTCTATCTTATATATCTCCTAATTTTTCCATGGCACTTTGCTAATTGGCCACCATGATATAGACATGAACACGGTTCTAGAACCAAATCGAGCGAAACAGGAACCTCCAATTCTAGTCTTGAAATTGAGGAATCGGAATCGGAATTGGAATCGAAATCGTTATCTCTATTTTGTGGGTCATATCAATATGGGGTTAGCGTAATTCAATTTGATTTCGATGCGTAATATCCGTTGTCAACGCCGTTCATATCCTTTTTTTTTTGAATCCAAATATATAAACATTAAAAACATATCATCTTTTGGGTATTAGAGGACATCCTAACTCCAGACACATCACCTTTTTGGTATCAGAGCAAATCATCATTCTTGGCACATCACCAGATGCTTAAGTTAACACTTTCCCATTCCGCATCAGCATGCATCTTAGACCATATTTTGAAGCATCATTATGAACAACAAAGGGATATGTGTAATTTAACAATGTTAAGATTGGTGTAGAAACCAATCTCTTCTTAAACTCTTGGAAATCTTGTCCTCTTTTGTCTTGCCATTCTAACTTTTCATTCTTTTGAGTGTATTGGGTAAGCGGCTTTGCTATCTTTTAGAAGTACTTCACAAAGTTCTTGTAATAGTCAACTAAAGCTTGAAAATTTGCGACTACAGTAACCGTTTTCGGTATACTCCATTCAACCGTAGCTTATCTTTTTGAGGTCAACTGTGATTTCATCTTTTGATACCACATCACCAAGATAAGATATTTTCAATCAAAATTCACATTTTGAAAGCTTCACATACAATTGATATTCTCTTAAAGTTTGGAACACTATCTGAAGATGCTCTTCATGTTGCTTTGCTGTAGGAGAATACACCAAAATATTATCAATGAATTCTATTAGACTATCACACATTTACCCTACAAAGGCCAAATGATCCAATTCATCATATCCATGAAGGCCGCTAGTACATTTGTTAGTTCTAATTGGATAACCAAGAACTCAAGATGACCATATGAATTAGAAATGTAGTCTATAGAACATCTCCAACTTAGATTCTTAATTGGCGATTTTTCAATTTTAGGTTGCTTCTTTTTGTGACTAATCAAACAAGTTGTCGGACTTACCATTCCAACGGTCATATTACTTTGTATGGTGGTGCGAATTCATAAATGGCATTACATGTGGAAATTACTCAAAGCTCGTATGGTTTTTCCTCTTAATTATTGTTCTTCCAAGGGACCAAATTATAATATGGAATTTGTTAATAAAGAAAAGAAACGTAGAAAAAAATATTGGTGAATTACACTAGAATATCTCAACGTTTGAAAGTGAGTTTATTTAAGGTCTCAACATTTCGAGTGGCTAAAAAGAAATCCCAACGTTTGGGATTAAGTTCATTTAAGATCACAACGTTTGAAGAAACGGGTCAATTTCAGTCCCTAAGGATATGTGTTAACAGGAGATAATATTTAATTAAACTCATAAAACTCTTTTCCTATTGACACATGTCCATGAGACGCAAATTGATCCACTTCTTCAAATGTTGGGATCTTAAATGAACTTATCGCCAAACGTGAAGAACTCTCTTTAACTACTCGAAACGTTAAAAACTTAAATGAACTTGCCCTCAAACTTTGGAACCTTTTAGTATAATTTATCCAAAAATATATTTTTTAGATGTGTATCCTTGGAGTTTTTTTTTTCCCTCACATCAATGAAACTAAGGATTTTAATTTTTCGTATTTCTTTTTGAGTTTCCAAACATGCATGGATCCTATATTTGCACCTCTTATTTTATTTACTTTTTTTTTTTTTTTTGCCATTTTTACACCTTTTATTTAAATTAAGCAGTTTCTGCACCATTTTCTTGCTAGCTAATTAAGAAATTGGTCTCATAAATCGATATGAATTTTATAGTTTTATGAAAATGGTACACGTTCAAATCCCCTTATCATAATCAACTAAAAGAGGAATCGATCCTTAATTTTAGATGTAATAAAAGAAGTAGGAGATTAATATCACCCAGCACTTTCATTGTCTGACAAAATAAAGAAAAAAGATGATGCTAGAGCACAAGACTAGGCTACATTAGGCCTAAAGCCTAGGCTAATAATAGAAGCCCAGTAGACTACTTGGCCCAGGAATAATACCCACCATTTGAAAGGTCAATGAACTTTTACTTTTCTTATTATGAAAATAACACGCAGCATCATAGGTGCAAATTGCAACACAAGATTCTATTCGTGATAGAGATATGTGCAATGATTCACAAGTCTCTTTAGCTAATTGTTGTCTACGGTTGGGAATGTTATTGGGATACATGGCCATGAAAGTTGTCGTTTGAGGATTTAAAATAGGGATGATGTTTAAATAGTATTTGAATTTTAGTAAAACATATAATTTGGTACTTGAATTTTTAAATTGATCAGTTTAGTATCTGAATTTTAAAATTGATTAATTTATTACATAAAAGAATTTGGTGAAAGATCCTATTGACGTACATGAAAAGTTTTTTCAGATACTAAATTGATTAATTTCAAATTTTAGATATTAAATTGATCAATTTCTAAATTAGGATATTTAATTGCATTTTTTTAAGTTTAAGTACCATTTGTGACATTAAATAAAGGTTTTTATCCACACATAGAGAACTTATCACATATAGATGAACTTATCACATATAGACAAACTTATCATATTTTAACTAGCTTATCATAGACAAACTCATCACAATAAACTTATCATATATAGACAAATTTACCATATCTGAACAAAATCCTTATTTTAAATTATCAAATGACAACTTATCCTAATAATTTCCTTACCACGTTGCCATAAGACCTTTCCGGTTGGGATGGTAAACTTTTCAGCATCAACGCTGGGATCAACAAATTGCAAGTATTTATTTTGAAAATTCATCTTCTCCAGTTCCTTCTGTCAATTTCTATCAATTTACTCTTTAAAAATGATACCATGGATAATTAATAGTTATAAATATAAAAAGGAATATCATCTCACATATGACTTCGTAAGTAATTTTTAATTAAAAGAATTTAGACAATTCCAATTAACAATTAGGAAATTAGTGAAAATTGAAGAAAGAAAAATAAAAAAGGATCCAAATCCATTTAATAAGTATCTCCTTGTTGCCTTTCTAGCTGCCCTGTTCTTAGACTATTGGAATCTTTGTCAATGGAATTCCGATTTTATCATCTCGTCTTAATTACTTTCCAGTTCGCTTGAATCAGACCCAAGAAGCATATAACATGCATTTTTCTTTTTCTAGCATATACAAAGCATTTATATATCTCTATCTGTCTATCTATACATACATATATATATATATATATATATCTTTCTATTGGATATAATAAATTTCAGATTTCAATAACATTAATTCTAAAAGGTACAAAGAGGATGCAACTATGGGATTGATGAGTGTTCTTAAAGTATCATATAAAGTTAGAATTAAAGTATGGGAAGAAAACTCCAATGTCTTAATTTTTTAAACATTTTGCAACCAATTCCTAAAATTTTGAAGCAATTAAGTACTAAAAATTTTGAAATATTGCATAACCAACTCTTCAATGGGTATGTGACATGAAACTAGGATATTTAATAATTTCTTTCGACGTAACTTGAGGCTAATCTACAACTTTAAATATTAAGAAACTATAAATTCAAAAGAGGGAAAAAAAAGAAGAAAAGAAATAAAAAACCCTGCAATAATGGAGCCAACCGATCACCAAGTAAGGATGGTTATTGATATCAATAATATAGAAACCTAAGATCCTTAAATGTGCCTCACTCGAGTGAGTAATCATGTGTCCTTATTATCGATAATATAGTTACGGTGGTGGATGGCATGATCGTTATTACATAAAGTTAAAAGATAAATGTTAATATATATATTGAATGACAATTTTCTCAAATGAAAATTTTATTCAACGTATTCTTTTCCAAAAAATTGAAGTGAGGTAAATCATCGGCCAGCTTATTTGGATTATCGGATTTTTATCTATTATATTTGTATCAAATCAGTATTGGTATCATATTTGTATTATATCAGTATCGATTCTTTTAATCAGTTTATGAATAAAACTATCTGCTTTTATCGGTATCGGTTTATTGACAAATATTTATTTGAAAACAATAGAAAAATGATACCAAAATGATCCAAAAATGATAAAACAAACAGATGTGATCGTCGCCAAGTCTAAGTGGGCAGCTCGCCACCCACCCCAGAGTGGGGGTTACGCGATCCATCGGCTAAGGTCTGGCCTAGTCTCCTTTCCCCCAAGACTATCTGGTGCTTGGTTTGCATGCATAGAATAAGAGAGGTTTCCTCTTATTTGTGTATTTATTTATATCCAACTTATCTTCTTTTATTGTTTATTTTTATTTATTAATTTTTTGGATTAAAAGTTAATTCTTTTTACACAACATACAGTGGTAAGAAAAGATAAGGGCATGTTGGTTTAGTGTCATATCACTGTCTGGGACCTGATTGTTTAAAGTTTTAGGATTTAATTGCTGAAAAGGAAAATTGCAAGAACTGATCAGAATAATCTTAAAAGGTTTTAAGACTCAGAGAGTACTTTACCTTGAAAATATTATAAATAACTTACCAAGTCTTATTTTTTTCCACAGATGTTTAGTTGTATTAAACTTAGATATTATGGTTTTTGAATTGAATAGTTGTTCTCATAGATTACGGATAATTTCTTCTTTATCAATTCGCTGAAATAAATAAAAAATATTAGTTAGACAAAATTAATTATCAATATACCATTTTAATATTACATTTATTAGATCTAACGGCATATTTTCAATGTATGTGTAAAGTATTGCAATAGATATATCACATTAAATGCAAAATAAATTGAAATTGACTGATGTAGGTAATAAGTGTGATACTCGTAATTACATACAACATTCTATTTTGATGTATATTGCATGTAAAAAATGCGATATATATTGCTATATCACATTTGATAGATACATTTGATACATGGAATATAAATTAAAAATGTAGAATTACGTATAACAAATGTGATATTGCAATGCTATCTATATAATTATTTTTATATGATTAATATTTCAATATAATAGTATACTTGAGTTTTCACATAGGTAGCTATGCTATTGAAGGAATCAAATAGGAATTTGAAACTAACAATGTGATCAATATTCTTTGGCAATGGGATATTGCAAGATGTCATCACTCCATAATTTCATGCACTATATCATTGACTCTTGCAAGTTGCTAATCTTTAATTTTAGACTCTACTTTGGACAGACAAGAATTGGGGCAGTAAGCTCCACAATGCATGTTGCTCCGCATGGAAACAGATTTTACCTTTTGTCTTTTTCTCTCTTCTTTTTAATTAAACAAAAAGAAAGATAAAAATGGGGAAAAAAAAAACTTTCATCTTGATTTGTTTAATTATATGAAAAAGAACTTATTATTATCATTATTACTACTTCTTCTTGCTATTATAACGAAAGAGAGGATCCTTGGTCAATAGGGTGTGTACTGAATAGAATTGGAGTAAACTGAACTGCACCGAAATTTTGGTTCTCTTTGAAATTAAATGGTTCGGTTTAGAGTTCGGTTCGGTGAAGAACAAATGGTTCGCTGTTCGGTTCGGGATCCTAAATTTTTTTTTTATCATTATAACGAGGAGGGGGTATTCAAACCTAGGACTTCTCACTTGAAACACTAGGGAGATGCCACTAAACTACAATGCTATTGGCTGAGATCCTGAATTGAACTATATAATTTGAATTAGTTACATATTTAAAACAAAAAGTCAAACATATTATTTTTCCTTTTAATTTTTTTACTTAGATATATATCCTTTATGAGACTGAAATTAAATTAAACATATTATGTTTCATTTGTTGTAGTGTGCCGATAAAAAAGATAGATTTTAGATTTTATGCTCTAGTGTTTCGACTTCTTAATTTTTTTTTTTCCTTTGTCTAACTAATTAATTCACTTCTATACTTATTTACTTATTAATTTATATAAATAACAATGTGTTAGTTAGAAGTACACAATATTAAAATTTGTGTCTCATACTCAAAACAGAGTCTAATATATCATCATAGCTCAAGATAATTCAAGAAAATAAAACTAGTATACGATTATAATTTTATAATGGATAAAACATTTTCCTCGCTATAAGTTTTACATTTTATTTAAGTGAACAATTAATTTTATGTATTATTATTTATATTTGTATTGGTGATAAGAAATATGTAATTGAAGTTTTTTGTTAGAATATATTTTTATTTTTAAAATAAAAATGGTTCGAACCATGAATCAAAATATACTAAACTATTTTTTTTAATTGGATAAAATCACGAACCAAACCGTATGGTTAGTTTTGAAATTAAAAAAAAAATTGTAATGTATGGTGTGATTCGGTTTAGGGAACAAATTAAACTAAACCGTACTGTGTACTCCCTTTTGGTCTATACCATATAGAAATCAGTATTAGGGAGCTTCTACAGTCCCTCGATGGGACTGATCAACTATCTAATCATCAAAATAAATATGGTGATTTAAATATTAACTATTTTTATGCTTTAATTATGATTGAATATGGTATGAGCCATTAGATATTAATATAATTAGTCTCGTCAAAATTAATGATGATATCATAAATTTCTCCTCGGTATTAATACCATTAGATTACATAATTATTGGCATGTTGCCACTATATTCCAAAAGAGTGAGTGACAAAATAATGATATAACATTATAGAGCAAATGATGATAGAGCTCCCAGTTTTTTTCTCTTTCATAAGGATTCCTACGAATTCGAACTTACGGAATCATATTTCTGGATCATACTACGTATATTCTCACCATGCTTTCTTTGAAGTTCTTTTAAAAATTCATTCCATGAATTAACCAAACCAAGCCAATGTTGTATAACATTTTGTACTTGTCTAGACTCGACCCATCACACATTTGATTTATTAATCCATATCACTTCTCCAGAGATCTGCCTCTAGGTAAAGGAACCGGTCTCATACCAAGAAATGCCATTTAGGTAATTGATTCGTTATGGCAAAAAAGCATACTGAAAGAGAAATCTAAATATACTTGTAAATGATTAATATTATGAAGAACGACCTACTTGAATGTTTTAATTGATAAAAGTAAAGGTAAAGAGTGTTTGAAATATAAAATACGATATAAGATTGATGTTCTAGTTCATTACAAGAGAAGTATATATATTGAAACCCCAAAATGGTAAAATGGTAAATAATTGTAACCCAAAATAAAATAAAATTAACACTACTTGGAGACAGACCAAAGAGCTAGTCTCAAATGCAACGGATAAGCTAGTTGTCATAATCATTTTATGGTCATCGAGGTCTAGATTGGCGAGCTATCAAGTAAGCCAGTCTCGATTATCATCTGTCACTTGTCACACAAAAGGACTAGTGTGTTGGCCAATGTTTATTTAATATGACTTTCAATGTGCGTCAGATTCGATGTTAGGTTATAAGTATTTATACTATAGTTCTTAAAATAAGTGTTAGTCCTAATACACATCAAATTAACCACCTAGATCTTACAATATCCATGCAAACAAGAGGGAAAAGTTGTAATTCTCTCTATTCCAGTTAATTCACCAAGATTTAAGTGTAACATCTTGAACATATGAAACGTATAAGTTGACCTATACATATCACTCAAGTATCGTATGTATAGTATGTAGAAACTAGGTAACAACTAAGTAGCAGCAGATTATAACCAATTTTAATTCTTCTTCTAACTTCAAAGTCTAATTCATGCACAACAACAATTAAAGTACAATAAATAAAGAGTGAGAGTTATAGAAGATTGCACCGAGACTTAATATGGAATTTGGTCCGCCCCCTGATCTCCACAATCCACACAATGCCTCGTTCAAGGAGGGCTTTACACACTTTTATTCAACAAAAAAAACAAATGCACTATTGGAGTCGCGCAAACCAATCATCAACATAACAACACACACTTGAGTTTTGTCTTTACAACAAACTCAACAACTCTTTAGGCACAACTCAAGATTCCATTATAAACACTCAATAAACTAAGTATTGCAAATTCTAAAAGTAAAGGCACTATACTTTTTCTTTGACTTCATTAAATAAAACAAATTACAATACAAGCTATGAATGAGTGTTTACAAGGATTTAAATGCAATTTAGGAGCACTATCAACATCCACCTAACTACCAAAACATTTATATTTATAAGCCTCTTAAAAGTCCTAACCTTTGCCCTAAAAACCCTCTCAAAGAATCAAGCATTAATATCTAACGGCTAATTGAACAGTTACAACGAGTCCAAACCTTTGTGCAATGGTTCAAAATTCTTAAGCATCTAGGCATTCTGTTGATCAATGTTTCGAACCTTTGTGTAATGGTTCAAACCACTGGGTATGTTTTGCATTAATCGGACATTTTGACCTTCAATAGGTCTGAATCTTTACACAATGGTTTGAACCACTTGGACATCTTGACACTCTTTCATATTTTGGGCATATTTTCTCTCATCTAAACTTCAATTAAGGTGATTCAAGATGCTATAGAAAGTTTGAAGAGAGCTCTACAACTTTCATGTTTTGAGCTTTAGGAAATTCTAAAGAAATTAAGATCTAAAACATGTTTGTAGCAAGCTGCAACATACAAGCACAAACCAAAACACATATATATTGCACATAAAGGCTCAACACGTCACATATACAAACACAAGGCACATCATACACAAATTCAACCATCTTAACTTACATATATGTTTTGCGAATTAAGTGAAACTTATTATAATCAAGTGGGTAATTGTGCATTCCATTTCCTCATAAAAATCAACATTGAACTTACTAGTTCAACACAGTCACTCAAATGTTAAAAGAGTTGCAACCAAAACTTTTTAAAATCCTGAGTCATATGAACTCAAAATCTAGCCAAAGTCCATTGTGTCATCTACATTCTCAATTGGTGTCCTCATCCCTAAAACCTATAGCATTGCAATGTATTTCCATGCATAAATCATCCATATTACCTGAGTAAATTACACCGAAAGGTCATAACATTTGGAAGTACGTTCATTCGAGGTCACAACTTTTCAAATGGTTTATTTGAAGTCACAGTATTTAAAGAAGGGAGTCAATTGAGGTTACCATGGACACATATCAATAAAAGAAAAATTTAATTAAAAATCAAAAGATCCGCCATGTTATGACACATGACAATAGTGACATCAATTAATCTTGTTTCCTAAACGTTGCGACCTTAAATAAACTTACCCACAAACGTTGTGACCTTCTAGTATAAAATCTAGTATGATAGTAATCAAACACATTTCTACATGGTATATGCTCCTAAGCTAATGCAACATACATAGGTATAATTTTAATTTAATACAACTTAACAAACAATGTATTTCTAGCATTATGAAAATATAAACACACACAAAGTACTAGTAAAATTACAAAAAAAAAATATTATTAGGGATTAGAAGGGGTCCGAATTATGTATCATGGGGTTGAAAAGGCTTTAGTACTTGCCATAAAGAATAAAAAGTAATTTAGTAGGCTTACTTCTCACAACTAGCCACTGACGAGCAAAGTACATTGTGATATCTTATATGGAGTCCCATTTCCCCGTATAACCTCATTGCAACTTTGTCCCAACCTAGTGTATCGTTTCCTGAAGTTGCAATTAGGCTCGCAACCTTGTTTAAGGTTGCCACTTGTTGGAACAAGTAGTCACATAACAAACAATAATGCAATTTAAGCCAAGTTTAAGTATTAGTATGGTTTTAATTTTCTATCCTAACATATAACATGAAATTATTGCATATGTGGTCCATATGTCACAATTTCTTTCCATTTAACTTAAGTCGTTATCAAATTGTTCATTAATCCAAGAATTTTGTAGAATAGTTTCTCACATAACCTTAGTCAATTATCATTTAATTCTTATTTATTGAATTAACAAAGTTAGGGTTCGAAGGTTTATGGATCCTTATTTAAGACTCAACTCATGTGTGTATATTAAGTCCATGTTGTGGTTAAACAATTACCTATGTTTCTATATTACTAGTTTTACTTTTGCTAAATTGTCAAATTAATTATTTTGGCTAATCAAGAGTTAGTTACGTGTGACTGCTAATTATTCATTTAAATCCCTGAAGACCTAAATTCTATTTATTCCATATTCATATTACTATAATATATTTTATGTAGTTGATATGCCATAATATGATTGACAACCCTATTTGTCCATATTATAATTAATTTATGTAGTTATTATTATAAACTACCATGTTAGCACAAGAGTCACTATTAGCACACTAAATAATTTGGCCACAATATAATTGGCTTGTCTGTAGCGCTACACTAAATAAATCCTTTCTTACATTTATATTGAAGAGATTATGTCAAAACAGGTACCTGAACTTTTGCAAAAAGTTCAATCAGGTACTTGAAGTTTGATTTTGAATAATTTAATATGTGAAGCAAGTTTTCGCATACATTTTTTCTATCTAAAGTTTGGTTTTGACTAATTTGGCACCTGAAGTAAGTTTTTGTATACATTTTCTCTACCTAAAGCAATTTCAATCATGTAGGAGAAATGTATGTGAAAACTTGCTTCATGAACCAAATTGTTTAAAACTAAATTTCAGGTACCTGATTGAACTTTTTGCGAAAGTCTAGGTACTAAATTATTCAAAACCAAACTTCAGATATTTGATTCAACTTTTTGTAAAAGTTCATGTACCATTTTTGACATTAATCTTATGTTTAAATGCTAATTCATTAATCTTATGCATTCCAAAACAATTGATCTGCAATATTTGTATTCATCTCTAAATCACTAATTGAACCAATTGGGTCTCGAATTGCTAACCTATTAATTATATACCTAAGAGCCTATCACCGATCACTCTTTTATGCTACAACTCATCAAAGATACTCGTGATCTCCTTCCTGACCATACTATTTCATATCAAGTTTTTCATTCAATTTCATCAATTCTAGTCCAGTTAGCCAAAACTCCACTATATTTATCCATTTGTATATGTTTAAGTTTTATTACATCAAAGCCTTGGAATTATTTACCTAAACATACTTAAACTCATGTTTGACATAAATTTCTAGATTCTAATTTTAGCTTGTCCATATCAATGATTCATGCTTTATAATTCACATATGTATTTCTCAACAAAACTTACACTCAATGGTCAATCAATCTTACTCTTATTCCATGTTATTATACCCTCGAAACACATCATATATACATAAATTTTTTTTCTCTAAACCATCAATTGACCAAACAAAATTTAGTAGCCTATATTAGCAAGAATTTCCATCATACCCCTACGATAACCCACATGCACAAAGACAAAATCTATCTCAAATTCCATTCGTTAAAGCTAGTAAGAGTAAGTGTAGATGTTTAACTTAGTTGGAGAAGTTCTTGAACCTATTTCTATCAAGCTCACATGGCCATTAAGGCTCTCAAGAATGTCCAAGAACTAAAAGTAGCTAAACCCATCAAGTTTAGCGCATACCCATGTGAATAAACATGCTCAAAAAAGCTTAATTACTAGCTTAAACTCATTTTTGAGCTAGAATCTCACCTTAATTTGAATTTAGAAGATAGAAGTAGCACTCCCTCATCTTAAGCTTCTTCATTTTCTTTTTCACTAATGTAAACAAAATTAAGGAGATAATATGCTATATTTTTTTAATCACCTAATTAGCTCTAAAAATGTCATTAGGGCTTAGGGTTTAGTATAACTTACCTTTAATGACTAGAGATATTTTTAGAGAAGGATAAAGGAGTGAAATAAAAATGAAAGAGAGGCTAGGTATGTGTGCATGTGTTTAGGGGCAAGGGTTTAAGAGCTAGAGCTTTTAGTCCTTGTTTGGGAATTATGCCACACCGTACAATCTCAAATGTCCTTTAATTTGCATGTGTAATTGTTTTTCTAGTTTCATGTAATTTGGGTTTTTAATTGAATTATTTCCTAATTATTGTTTTAAACATTTGATAGACTTTAGTTTAATTATTTTAGCTTGCATTCAATTTTCATTTACCTTGGTTTGTGGTTAAGGACAAATTGTAATTTCAAGAAAAATTAGGTACTAAAAGCATTGTTTGACTTTTAATTTATTTCAAATTCGTAAATATGATTCTTATCATATAATTGGTGTTTTGGATTTTTTTTACTATGTGAAGGTTTTGCAAGCTTCAATTTGAACTCCGGCGATTGGGATTGTGGTATGATTTTACCATCTTTCTGGGTTAGAGATGATTTGCACTCAAATTTGATTGTTTAAAGGCATCAAAATCATGATATACATATGTGTTAGTTTCTTAAATTTCCTAATGGCTCAAAGGTAATAAGTTTTATTCACAAGTGTGTTGAAATTCTGTCATCACTAGAATGTTTCATGCACACCAATGTTTAGGGTCTCGATTCCTCTTTTCTCCACATTTTCCTCTTCAGAATCTTACTCACTCTCTTTGCATTAGGGAATAACAATGTATGGTTCAAGTTCTTTTCAATCTTATTTGTGATGGATCAACATTTACCCACCTTTCCTTTCTTTATTCCCCATGTTTGTTGCCAATCTTCCTACAATAATAATGACACAACAACCTCATGACTCCTTCTCACAACCCAAAACCAACTTGTTGAACTAGAGGGTTCAAAATTGGATTTTGATAAGGAAATCCATTGCAGAGATACATAAGTGTCATAGTCAATTACACTTAATTGCAAAACATGTGTGCAATGTGATATACACTTAGGTGCTTTTGGGTCATTGGTTTAGAGTCGTTGCCATCTATTTCAATCATATTGTTATAAATATACACAAATGAAAAAATAGACATTTTTATTCATAAACAAATAATACATATCATATACAACTACGGTACAAATAAGAAAAAAAAAAGATATAGATGTAGATCAGATACATGTAAGATATAAATGAAACAGACCCTTATATGCAATATCTTATGTGTTTAGTTTGTATTGGTATGTGTTTTATAAGACCTTGTTGTACCACACTTAGTGTCTAGATGCCAGGATCCAGACACCAAGGCAGTAAAACTGGATGCTAACGCAACTAGAAGGACTGATCATGTGTGTGTAGCTAACATTCGATCCCTAAGGATTAGTGTTGGACAGTGGGGGTAAAATTCATGATCCGAATTTTTTAAACCGTGTTCTTTTTTGTTAAGGTTCGGGAGTTAGGGCATGGACTTTGATTGCTAAGCACAGGCAAGTGTGGATAGTGAATTGAACAAAGGAGATGGTTGGAGTTTTCTAGATGGTGTCTAGATAGAAAATGATAGAAAACTAGTCATTGTAGCATTTAATGAAAGGGTAAAAATGGAGAAAATGAGCAACAACCAAATGGCTTGGAGAATTCATGAATGTAGGTTTTAGGTCAATTAATGAAGTTAGTTGAACACATAAACTTGCAATTAATCCAACTGTATCAATCTCTAATTTTATTTGTCTCTTATACATTATTTGCTACTTCTTCTTATGAGAGAAAGAGTAATGCCATTTTGCAATTTTTTTAAGGCAAAACTCAAGTCATTATTTATGTATTTTAGTGAGTGAAAGTTGTGCCTTGCTTGTGATATCGTACTTTGTGAGGTGACACAACTTAAGTGAATTTATTGTGTAAAAATTTGTGTGTGTTTGTTGTAGCTTGTTGGGAGCAATATTTGAGCTAATTAATAAAGTGTGGTGTAAAGTCATTGGTTGAGGCATTTGGTGTTTATAGAGACTAGGCAACGGTCTAACGTTTTTGTTAATTCATGATGGATTTCTCTATCGCTTCTTTCTTTATTTATTGCGATTTACAACATATTGTTGTTATCTTGTTTATTTTATTAAATTTTCATGTAAAAGAGATAAAAATTGTTGTGAAACTTAATTTAACTCATTCCCTTCCCCCTCCCCCCAACCCATTTCTTAAGTTTTAGCTTAGTGTATAATTGGTTTTAACATAGCTTGTTATTGTAAGTACTCTCCATTCAACAACCTTGCACATATTCATTGATTGCACCTTTGGTTTTTCACTAGTAAACCCCAAATCCTAACAACTGTAATAGTATTACCACATCTCATCCATGGCAATATAGAGAATCATAGTACATCCAATCACTACATGCTTCTAATGATAAAGCACATTCGTTCAACAACCCATCATTACAATAGTTGCTAATAAAGCCAATACATAGTCTACCTTAATTACACCATCTAAGCAACATTTCTCATAACATAGATTGCCAATAATAATACCCATTACATATATGCACATCATGTAAATAAAGGCCATTAGTAATAGGTTCACCAGTAAGATTATTAAATGCCATTAATTGGTTAAATACCATACTTGAGAAATACCATGAGGGTTAATATGTGGGAGTTTCTAGAGGTAGAATGCAAATGCAGCATCCCCAACAATGGTCGTGCTTGTTTTTGTTTCTAGAGGTAGAATGCAAATGCAGCATCCCCAACAATGGTCGTGCTTGTTTTAGCATAAATAAGGATTAACTCACTGTTAACTCACTGTTACCATCCTATAATAAGGTATTTGAGATAAAATAAGATTCCACTTCAATGTGTTAACATTCCTCTAATGGTAACTCACTCAAGATTAGGCTACTCATGTGTCACCACTCTCTTAACAATGCTACCACATATTGACAAGCACTCATCTAGAACGTACACCTGTCATTATGACTCAAATAAATGTTAACAAATAGCTCATGAGGTCTCCTAAGCTAGGTAAACTTATCTTAAGAGGTCGCATAATAGGTAATGACATAAAAGGTTCCTTAGTTTGTGGGGTTTGAGATAGTTCTCCTTCGACCATGAACGAAGACTTCTTCTTTAGAGCTCTATTCATCTAATAGGTGTTGTGGTCTTCATAATATGACATTGGATGCGAGATTACTCTTCTTCTATCCTTTTGGAATGCATAAATGTTTGACTACCCATCATGGAGTACTTTTTTGTAAAAGAGCCAAGGCCATCATAGAAGTATGTGTGAGGTACACATGGGTAGCACCTCACATAACATTATGTCTTGGTACTTGTTCCTAAGAACACTCTAACCTATTGGATGACTTGTTGGCATCCCTACTCATTTAACCACTATAGTTGTTAAGACTTGAGATGATGGTAATAAGACTCAAATTCTCCACCATCGAAGCAATAACTACATTGGTACAATTTCTTTTTTCTATGATGAGTGCATGTAGGTTATTATTAATCTTGCAAGCGACATAAAAGAGATTCTCCCTCTACTTTGCTTCATTTGGCCATGATGCACACAATAGTCTCCTAAGGATAATACTCATGTATCGACCTATACCCTACTCACCAAAGGTATATGCATTTTTGTCCTAATAATAGCCATCTAAAGTAGTATTTAACATAAGGTGATAGAATGTGATAGAGGCTGGATTACAAAGCTACCACCATTGTTAAAAAATTAAAAATTTAATCAACGCTTTTGTGAAAATTTATTACAAAGATTGATAAAAAGACATAATAAAGAGAATGTGATATCTTCCAAATATAAGGTGATCAAATTCTAATTATTGAGATATCTTTTGATGTAATAGCTTAGAGTTCATAAGAGCTTTAAAGTTAAGGATGCTCAGTAGATGAGGTAAAGAAGATAGGATTTCTCTAGTGGTTGGGTAAAGAAGATGGGGTTTCAAACTATTCTACATGTGTCTCCACATCTATTAGATATGATGTAATTTCGCATTTACATAGCTGAACATATAACATAAAAATAAGTGGAATGTTTCAAATATATTGTACATTTAATAGTTAATGTCCAAGATTTCAGTATAGAACTCTTGTATGACTACAAGCCTAGTCGATGTTTAGCTAGACAATTAGG
Source organism: Combretum micranthum (assembly GCA_024138025.1). Classification (NCBI taxonomy): domain Eukaryota; kingdom Viridiplantae; phylum Streptophyta; class Magnoliopsida; order Myrtales; family Combretaceae; genus Combretum; species Combretum micranthum. The sequence goes on along the minus strand of JAMXBD010002742.1, from coordinate 87,628 downwards.
TAGATGCCTATTTATTGTCTAAAGCAATCTTTCTATACTGTAGCTTTATCTATTATGTGTTGTATGAAATGATCTTTTTACTACATAAAATATATTTAATTCAACAAATGATCCATTAATTTTCACACACACAGAAATCACTTGAGGGTTTACAGTTTTACTTGGGCACATTAAGGTTAACGGGATGAAATCTAATTAAAATGATTAAACAAAAGCTTGAAAGGCTTCGGAATCATAAGTATCATGAATTAAATATAAACAAGTTATCTTTTGTTGTCATACAATTTTAGTAGGCTGCATCCAGTGAAGGATGTCAGTTTGCTAAGTAACACACTGGCAACTACTACTGGAGTTAAACGAGGATCCTGTTAGTAATCTTAATAAAAAGAAATTGTAGAAATCAATTATCAAGTGGACTGTGTCATAAACAAGCCATATTTTTAAAAGTGAATTTTGGTATGATCGTGGTGCAAATCGAAAATGCCATCTACTACACAAGTGAACCTCCAACATGTGCACTTATGGCAGAGGTTTGGAACAATAGATGTATAATTGCTTAGAAGAAAAACACTCGAGAAACATAAAGAATCAATTTCTCTTTTTGAAGTACATGATTTTCTTGTTAAAACTAAAGTTTTTCTTAACCTCAAAAAAGATAAAATATTTTCAATGACAGTTTCTAATCATAAAGATTTTTCCGCTTCTTTCAGTTAAAAAAATAAAAGAAAACTCAGTTTCTAAAAATAAACTAGCTGAATGACAGTTTCTAATCATAAAGATTTTTCGATTTCTTTCCGTTAGAAAAATAAAAGAAAACGTCGGTTTCTAAAAATAAAGTAACTGAACTACAGTTTCTATCATAAAGCTTTTTCCGTTTCTTTCAGTTATAAAAATAAAAGAAAACGTCGGTTTCTAAAAATAACGTAACCAAATGACAGTTTCTAATCGTAAAGTTTTTCCATTTCTTTCAATTAGAAAAATAAAAGAAAACGTTATGGAATTTGAAATGTTTTAGGTAAGGATATTGAAAGTTAAATTTAAAAAACAAAAACGAAATTTATAATGAGACCCAGCCCAATCCGGATCAAGCCGGGCGGACATATAGTTTCATTTTCAAAACACTCACCTAACATATTTAAGCCCATAATAAGTAACACTTCAATAAAAACATAATATTTGAAATACAAATATCCTATATGAGATAGAAGTTATAAATAAAGTCAACAAGCCATTTTCTCACAGATCCTATCATTGCACTGATTCCATAAAAAAAAAAAAAAAAAAAAAAAAATTGAATTTGACGAAGCGAAGGGATTTGATCATGATCGTGAAACTTGATTGCAATTGTAACACAAAATACATATCAATTACTGAAATTAATATCATTCTTTTATGTTTTTACGATCTATGGTTTGAATGATAAATTCAACTTTCACTATGGTTCTAAGGCTTTCAATTGCAACCTCTTATTTAAAAAAAAAAAAAAAAAAATCATTAGTCATGTATATGGTTTAGTAAACATATATACCATGTTATACATTCTAGTGTAACACTTTATTTACTTTTTCCGCACACATAATGGGTTCGAGTTAATACATTACCATTATTATTTTCTTTATAAAAAAGAATAAGCCTTTTCTTTCTTTATTCATCATTTATGCATATAGTTCCATTTAGTTATTGTGTCATGGCAATTTTTTCTTTTTTAACATTGTTGTATTTAATTTTTGTATAAATAAAGAGTATGCAACTAATGGCATATACATGTATTTTAATTACTTAGTTGTTTTGAGCCTTATATCCATGTTATTGTATAAGTATGCAATAAATTGCTTACCCCTTTCAATTTTAGGGCGTGTGACATATTACACGTGTGTTTTGTTGGAGTGTTGGTGAAAATCATTCTTAAAAAAAGAAAAGAAAAGAAAAGAAAAACTCACTCTATTTGACCCATTTAAGTTCCCAACAAGCATTACAATGAAATTACCCTTAAAGAAATGGAGCACATCTTGATTTATGTATTTGCAAAAAGCAAAAAAAAAACGGTATAGTAAAATGTAAAAGGTATAAATGTATCACTATGGTAGAAGAGAAGGGGGAATAAAAAGAATTGGGTCAAGACTATCCTTATTGTGTTAAGTCACTCTACGACGACTTAAAGTAAGAATGAACGTATTAGATTTGCATACTGGACCTACATATTTGGACTAATCTACATTAAATGAATCTATCACATTTGTGTCAAAACCTACCACATTTGGACCTTCCTACCACAAACAAACCTACAATATTTGCATAATCTATCACAAATGAACCTATCGTATTTCAACCAACCTACTACATTTGCACCAAAACCTATCACATTGAGATAAAGTCCTTATACTAAGTCGTTCGTATGCTACTTTACCCAATAATTTCCTGTGAAGACTTGTTAACCTTGCAAGCTGAACATTTACTAGTGCTAATAATTGGACATTCATTTATTTGATCCTTGCAATCTTAAAAAGGATCCATATTAAAGTTCCTCTATTCAAGATAAGTAGGTATTTTGCGGTGATGACATAAACACAATGGAGCTTTACACCTATGACTGAAATTCATAAAGTGCTAAGTAGTGGACCCGCAGCACTACAAATAAACAATCCAACAAAGTGCAAAGATGTTCATTCCTCCCATCTATAAATTAGTGCTCCTCAGGGTCACAATTTAAAAAGAAAAACAAACCAAAGTAGAGCTTCCATAATATTAGAATACACTAGTGTGACATCCCAACTTTAATTTCAATGTCTCCAGCACCTGTTTTTCCAATAAAGGTTGGTCACATAGATGATGTGCAAGAGCTTAGAAACACCAAGCCGAATACTATACCCGAAAGATTCGTCCGGGACATGGTTGAGAGGCCATCCGAAGTAAATATCCCTATATCTTCATCCCCTGAAGTTCCTGCTATTGATTTTGGTAAGCTTGCATTCGGTGATACCGAAACAAGGAAGGAGGAATTGTCATTGCTTGAGTCAGCCTGCCAAGAATGGGGCTTTTTTCAGGTACAAAAATGATATTTTCCTAGGTTAGACATGACTAAGATGACTATTAGAGGAATATGACATTTTGTATTTTTGTTAGGTAGTGAATCATGGGATGGACTTATGTTTGCTAGATAGCATTGAGAAAGTAGCAAAAGACTTTTTCATGCTACCTCTAGAGGAAAAACAAAAGTACCCAATGGCTCCTGGGACAGTACAAGGATATGGTCAAGCCTTTGTGTTCTCAGAGGATCAGAAACTGGATTGGTGCAATATGTTTGCTCTTGGGATTGAACCTCACTTCATTAGGAATCCAAAACTGTGGCCAGAAAAGCCATACGAGTTTAGGTAACATCCATATATTCTATTCGGTTAATTCATAACCTCATGTTTTGATATTGAGTTGATTTACAAAAATCTGTGATATTATTTTGGCAGCGAAATCGTAGAGACATATTCAAGTGAAGTAAGGAAATTATGCAGCAGCCTGTTAGAGTACATAGGAATGAGTCTTGGATTGAGACAGAACATATTTGAGGAGATTTTTGGGGTGGCTGTACAAGCTATTAGGATGAATTACTATCCGCCGTGTTCGAGACCTGATCTTGTCCTGGGACTAAGTCCTCATTCAGATGGAAGTGCCCTTACTGTGTTGCAACAAGATAAAGGAAGTTCAGTGGGCCTTCAAATCCTTAAAGATAACCAATGGGTGCCGGTTCAACCCCGTCCAAACGCATTCATAATGAACATTGGTGATACCATAGAAGTAAGTAAGGATGAATTTTTTGAGCTTGCGACTTACATTCAATTTTTTTTTACTCACGGCATTCTTCTAGATTTTTTGTTAATTGAAAGATGAGAAAAGGTAAAATCTAGTATTTAAACTTTAAAATAGTTGATTTAATACATAATCAAAATTTTTATTTCGATTTTTACTATTTCACTAATATTGTTTGCTCTAATTTATAACATACAACCAATTAATTTTAAACAATGCTAGAAGAAGTGGTAAAAATTCAATGAAATGCTATCTTTTTCAAGTATTCGATAATAAATTGATCATTTCAAAGTTTAAATACCAAATTAAATTTCTATATAAAGTACATGTTCACCCTTAAATAATTTGAAGTAATTGCGTATTTATGAAATTTATTAAGAAAGTTAAGAATTATTTTATATAAACATTTGCTGATGCATATGATGTTGATTTATTTATTTATTTATTTTTTATTATTTTTTTTTTTTTTGCTTTCTTTTTTGGGCAATTGGACAGGTCCTTACAAATGGAAAGTACAAGAGTGTGGAGCATAGAGCAATAACACATAGGGAAAAGGATCGTCTTTCAATTGTTACATTCTATGCACCTAGCTATGAAGTAGAGCTTGGACCAATCCCAGAATTGGTGGATGAGAGAAACCCATCTAAATACAAAAGATACAACCATGGAGACTACAGCAAACACTATGTGACTAACAAGTTGCAAGGCAAGAAGACCTTGGAGTTTGCTAAGATATAGACCATGTCACCTTCACTTCACATGTCCTATGATAAATTAATGTTCCATGAAGGAATTTCTGAATATGCTTAGCATGGTACCTAAGTCAATAAACGAACCATATTAGACCAGTCAATGCATAAGTGGAGTTATTTTCCTATATAAAATAGATGTAATCACCATGGATGGTGCTTTTATTAAGTATTTGGTAGTCTGTATAAAGTATAATTAATGGAAACATGTGGGGTATTCTAAGTTGTGTTGTGGCTTTATTATTAACTTTTGGCGATTTCCATTATGTGAGATTATGGCGTTCATCAACTTCTGCTTAAAGGAGAAAATGAACAAGTACTTTCATTACTGTTAAGAGTTTTCCTTTTTGCTCCAAATTCCTTATTTGGAAGGAAACACGCCAATGAAAAAGTTAAAAGGTAAACCACCGACGCCCCCGCGCCCTCCCCCTCTCTCTATATATATATAGATACAAAAATTCAATTTTATTTTTTATTTTTGCCAAATATACAAAAAAGTTCATTAACATCTTTATGTTTTCATTGAATCATTAAAGTCTTTCAAATTTATTTCAAAATCAATTAAGTTTTTTTATATGTTATTTTTCGTCTTTATATTTGCTCGCTTAGTCTCTTTTGTAGTACTGGGAGCTAAATTTACTTTATTACAAATATAAATATAACACATATATTTTTATTTAAATATATTATAATAATTAAATTTTTTTTTTTGGGGAAATAGGCCTGTAATAATTAATTTTTTTTTTTTTTTTTAGCAAGGGGTGCCTGGGACCCTAGTTGGGTTCGTCCCTGAGTTCCAAGGAGATCATCTACATCTTGGACACATAAACAAATCATTCACAATATAGATAAGGTAGTTGTACTTTTGCATAAAAATATAGAACTTAATTAACTTTTGGCACATATATAAAAGGATTTCTAATGTGCTTATTCCAAAAAGGTAAAAAAAAAAAAAAGACTACGATGACATTCAAATAAATTAGGATATACAAAAATCTTGAATGATAGAAAACATTCCAAAAAGAGGGTTTTAGTAGTTCTATTACGCCTAGGAACAAAGGATGCGATTAGTATGTTGCATGTCTTATAGCAAAGCAACACAAGACTTAAATCTTAACCGTAATCTTAACGTCAAAAAATAAATAGGTGGTCCTTTGGCAACATCCTCCATTGAGGATGTGCTATATAAGCAAGTGAAGCTGCATGTGGTATATATACGGTACCACATGCAATTCTACATGCCTATTTGGCACATCTTCAATGAAAAATGTTACCAAATATAAGTGATATAAGGACCATCCACCTCTCTCTCACAAAAAGACTAACAATAAAAAAGAAAAGTCCTCAATAGAACAATAATCTTATAATCAACAATACATATGACAAGCTACGCACAACTTCATTATTAAGTGGACAAATATATAGTACATACAGAAACCACAATACAAGCCAAAGGGGTTCTTTATGGTAAAAGTTAAAAGCATAGCAAACTTGGCCTCCCAGCACAACTAGGGTTCATAAGTCAAATTTGATAATTGATCACTAGAGTCCAACGGTTAACAACTTTTCCTTAGATGTCCTAACTAATATTAGTTGCAATTCATACGTATCGATCACTTGCCATATTCATAATTGTTAAAATCGCAAGTCAGAGTTTAGAGTTTTATATTTTTTTTAATATAACAATTTATTTTTGGATGTTTCACACTTTGTGAAACACTTTCCTATACATTAAACCCTTAAATTCAAGAAAATATAGGATCGAATACGTGGTAAGCAAAATATGAAATAACAAAAAATAAAAATTAACATAAAACCTCTGGTCCTTTTATGTGATCAAATGCTAGCTTTAGTAACTTTTTTAAAAATATATTTCACCAATTATATCTTAACGGTGAATTCAACTACTTACAAATTACTTGAGTTGGATTTGTTAATAATGAAGTCAAATTTGATTTCAAGCAACTAAAACTTAAAGCTAAATAAATTGGCAAGCTTTCCAAATATAATAAAATTTGAATCAATGATTTATTGGACTGGACTTGAGAATGAACTCATGATTGGAATTGTTTAAAAATGCAAAATTGGAATTGGAAATGCCAGAAAAATGAGGAAGCTCTGTCAGCTCGCAATTGGCACCATTGGGAATAGAAGTCAAACTAATTATTTGCTACCACAGTTAGTAATATTTCACATCAGGAAGCAATGCCAATATCGAAACGGCTAAAGTTGAAAAAGATATATAAATTAAAATAGTTACAAATCTGTTAAACGGTGAAAAAGACAAGTCTCATAAACAAGAGAAACCATTTTGGTTGTAGCAGAAACAATGATTACGAATGCACCACAAATAATGATTGTACGAATTCCTTCATATGCCACACGACGAAGACCCCATTGTGTCAAGCACTGGCAATGAAATAGTTTACCCCGAGACGCAGACCCCCGACACGGATCCAATTTTTGTCGAGAAAGGAGGGTGATCCGAAATTAGAACTAGCCAAATAAATAAAGAATACTTAACATAATGGCATGACAGTCAATTCAAGTATAGGATGGTCATGGTAGTGTAAAAGACAAGGGCAAAATGGTCCTTACAAGCTTAAACGTATAATCTATGTTTACAAGCTCCTCCTAAACATAGATTTGAACCCAAAATTCTTTGTTCTCCTCTCATTTGTGCACCTCTAAAACTTCCTAGACAAGCTAAACACTCTTTAAACTTCTTCAAGACAACAAAGCACTTTCTCTTATTAAGAACTAATGCTTAGCTTCTACAACAATCCAACTAATAAAAGAAAGTAGGAATCTAATACTAAACCTTCTTTTCCTTAAATCTATATCATTAATACATTTCTTAATTCAAAGGAACGAAGCTTAAAGATCAAGGAGGTTGGAGGAGGGATCAAAACAATTAAAATACAAAATGGTGCAAAACGGGATAAAACATCATTTTTCACAACATGATGGCATCAATGTACAAGGGTGAATCAATACACTTTTCTTCTCTTTCTAGAGTGAGAGTATAACGATATAAAAGCTTAAGAAGTGCATTTTACAATGGTGAAGAGAATCGATCAAGAACTGTCCTCATTTTGGCCTAAACTGGTTAATCGTTAGTGTTGTTTCCCTGTTTCGATCAAATTTGAAGTTTTTTATTTTAAACCATATTAAACCAATTCAATTGGGCTAAACCAACTGAGAAAAATGTAAAACATTAACAGCCCATTTGTCATGTATAGCTATTAATTCCCTCTTCATTCTATGTAAAGCTAGTATTATAGTGTTCACTTAAAGGGAGTGGCAATTCATGATGAATTGCTATTATATAAAATAATAAATAGTAATTCATGTTCGTACCCCATGAATTGCCATTCAATGGTTTTTTTTTCAACTTTATCATAAATACCCTTGTCTTGAAAATATCAATTATACAATTATCCTCTATCTATAATAAATACATTGGACATTATAGATATTTTACCTTTTACTACAATAATTACTTGTTTTACTTTTTATATCAAGTAAATATTGTAATAGCCTTTACAACCCTGTCACAATCTCTTTGAATTGTAATTCTATCGCCACTCATTCCACATGGCAAGTTGAACTAGCCGTAACTTGTAAAGTTTACGTAAAAATTTTGGTGTTAAGAATCGGTCTAATTAAGTCATGTGTTGAATTTCAATTGGAAATGAAATGTTGAAAATAAATAGAATCTAATTCTACTTAAATAAATATGAGTTAAATGTAAATAATATATTTTCATATTAGAATATGAAATTTAAGTTGAATGATTAAGTAATTAGATTTTAGAAATTTATTTAATAATAATATGTATAAACAATGGATTATAATGTAAGTATAGACTTAACAGGAAACTAGTTTAGGTAGACTTAATAGGAAACTAGTTTAGATTCCTTGGCATACTTTTAGATATAGTTGGACTACTTAAGATATAAATGGACTAATTAAACCTAAAATGAGTTTTTTCACTAAATAAAAGTTTATTGATTTAATTATAAGTTAGATTACTAAATATATCACATAAAGAATATAATTATTATATGATTTGTTTAACGGTTAGAATAAGTAGAATGTGAATTTAAATGTATGATAAATGATTTAATATCTAAATTTACTTTTGAACTTGATATTAAATTTATGAATTAATATTTAAAAATGAATTAAGTAAAACCTCCATAAGAATAGGTAATATATATAACTTCAATTTGAATAGTAATTAAACTATTGTGAATGAATAGATGAATTGATAATTTAAATTTTATTTGAGATCATTAAAGAATTCTTATTCTCTAGTATACCTATTGTCTGATTTGTCGTTGGATGCTCATTTGAGTTCAAGTACACAATAATTTACATATTGCTTATTAAGATAGACATCACAAAATTAATTAAAACTTAAAGACGACTTAATCAATGCTTGAGTGTGCTTTCTGTTGTTTAATCTAGTCCACAAAGTGATAATCTGGTGTAGCAGTGATAGTACGGTGATTAGGCTCTTAGGCCATTAGTAATGGCTCACTGGGTAGTTGATAGAGTGAACGGTAGCAAGGCGACATTTATTCATATCATAGAAGGGTTGTAATAAGTGGTCTAATATTATAAACTCTATTACACTACTTATTCACAATAGACTGGTATTGATAAAGATGAATAACGACTATGACCCCTAGACAACGCTACTTACTTAGAATTTCTTCTAGGAGATATAAGTATTTAAATTGTCTATATCAACCCACTGAGCAGTTGTTGCTATTTAGGATCCCTAGATTCTCACAATGTGTTGTCAGAGTATGAGTACTCCATTATTGTTTTGCTACATCTAAATTAAGGATTTAAATTGTTGGCTGTTGCATTTATATTTAGAATAGGTCATTTGATCATATCATGTATGCTTGTGTTGCTATTGTACTGGGCTCTAGCTCATTCCCTTATTTTTCGTGTTATGATGATAATTTGATCTGGATAATATGACTATACGAACTATAGGTTAAATGCTGGTGAGATATTGGATGTGGTGGACATTTAGGGATGTTAGATATTATATTGTTATTTACTGAAAGTAAAATATATGTATTTGTAAGGTATCTTTGTATTGTTGAGAGACTACCTATGTTTATTTTCTATTGCAATTCATTTGATTGTTAACCCTAATTAAAATTTTCTTAATTTTAAATTTGTTGAAAAAAACTCATTTAATGGAACTTAGCTTTTTCGTATAACACTTACGTGTTGTACGTGACAAAATAGTTGGCTGTCTAAACCTTATTTGAGACGTAATAGAGTTGATCTAGCAAGTTGTCACCTCTAATCTGCCCATGTTTTAGCTAATTGTAGGGTTATGACTCGACTCATGAATCGTATAGTTGGGCCAATCAATGGTGTGGACCTATTAGTGCTAAGTTGGCCCATTCATGGATTTGACTCAGCTCGTATGAAGGCCTACCTAGATGCATAACATAGTCATTATTGATAAACATAAGCTCCATACCCTTTGTCTAAAAGAGAGTGAACGAATATTAGTTTTTTTTTTTCCAATAGTTGTTTAGCTTGAGAATAAATAAGGAATTTAAAGTAAGAAAAGATGAGGATAAAATAAATTAGGTTTATGTAGTTTTATTACTCCCAAGCAGAGAATAAACTTTGAAAGATTGAAATATTTTATGAATTTATATCACTTTTATTTGGTTATATAAAAGTAAATGATATAATTAACTAATAGAGTAATGAAATAAAGCTATAAAGAAATTTGAATAGTTGTTACTTCATTCAATGAACAAAATATAACCACTATTACATTATTTGATTGATTAATAAATGATTTAATGTGATAAGGGTTGAACACATAAAAACGTACGAGAATATTCATTTATACAATTTTTTATATTTCAACATCGTATAATTCTATTTTACTAAAAATTATCAAATAAAAATTTATATCATATCAAATATTCTAACTTTTTATTAATTAAAAGTTGTTATGCGCCAAGAGAAATCCTTGCCATAATTAAAATGACCCAGGCCTTAATTATAAGTAATTAGAATCATTTGAAGTCAATTAAAGTTATACTAAAGCTTAAATAGTCAATTTCTTTTAAAAAATTCCAATTTTTCCCCTAAAAAAGAACTTAAATTTTTCTAAAACTCATAAACATTTTGAAAATATATCAAATTAAGGTAGATTAGAATTTATAAATATTTTTCAGATGAAAATTTTACAAGAAAAATCAATAAGAAGTACAAACTAGTCAAGTTAGCAAACATGCATAAAAAGAAGCCTATGGGAGTGTGCCACTTGTCATAATCTTATGAAACACTAAAACCTAGCTTTATTTTCTTTTTGGGTAAATTACATAGAAAGATACAACGTTTGGGGGTAAGTTTATTTGAGGTATCAACGTTTCAAGTGAGTAAAAAGAGGAATTAACATTTAGAAATTAATTTATTTATGGTATTAATGTTTCAAATAGTTAAAAAGAGGTATAATGTTTTGCAAAGTGAGTCAAATAAGGTATTAATATTTGACCATTAATAAAAACTAAGGAAACTTAATTGAAAATTAATCGAAACATTGATACATTTAATGAACTTTACAAAACGTTGATACATCATTTGATTCACTTTGCATAACGTTGATTCTTTTTTTTAACCATTTGAAATATTGATATTTTAAATGAACTTACCCTCAAATATTGATACATTCTAGCGTAATTTATCCATTTCTTTTTATTACTCGCCTTTTCTCTCTCTTTCTCCTATGTTTCTTTCCATCTTCTCTTCATTTGTGACCCTTTAAAACTCTCTCTAAAGCTTAAAGATTATTACGTATGCTTAAAATGTGAACCTTAATGACCATTATTAGTGTTAATTTAGTGGGATTATCTTAAGTTTAGTACTAATTAGTTACTATGTTTTTCATTAGAAAATGATGGAAATGACGAAGAATTAGAAGAGGAAGAAGACTTTCAAGACCAACCAAACCTGTATTAAGGTAAAAGTGCGATATTGTGAGTTTTATGACTTTTAAGCACTGAAATTGACATGAATGTAAAATATATGTTTTTAGTAGCTAAATTTCAAGTTATTTAGAGTTTTGGAGGCTCTCATTTGAAGTCAAAGTTGAAACAAGTGAGGTAAGTTAGTAAATTAGCTAATAGTGTTGGAATTTGATGCAAGTTGAAGCGGGTTCACTAGAATTTTATATATGTGACTTGTAGCTTAGGATTTTCAAGAATTAGCTGTATTTTAGTTTTCTTGATGAAATTGATGTTTGAGTTGTTATATGCATGAATTCTTGAAGAACGGATGGATATGAGATGAGCTTTGTGGTTAGTTGATGATTGAAAGTGGAAGGTTAATGGACATGATGTAATATATGTCTGTGCATGTGGCATGAATCACAAAAGAATAGATATTAATGCATAAAATCTAGAAATTTTGGTTTATAATAAGAATGAGGGCAATTAGATGATGAATTATAAAGTCATTAGTTGATAAAGCTAACATATAAGTAATTTTATAGATAGAGATAATCTTCTTTGACAAATTGTGTCAAATTGGAGAATTTATAAAGAAAAACCTAACTTGAATAGGATAACTTAAGAGCTTAATTGATGTTGATTTTGGTAGATTATAATATACTAAGTTGAGGAAAAATCTCCTTTGAGGCGTATAATTTGAGAAATAGTCAAATGAACTCATAACTAGCTTAATTGATGTTGATTTTGATAGATTATATATAATATGTTGATGAAAAATCTCCCCTTAGGTGTATAATTGAGAAATGGTCAAATGGACCTATAATTAGTTCAATTGGTGGATTTAGAAGTCTTGTTTGAAATAAGTTGATCATAAGTTGATTTTAATGATATAAAATGGTCAATAGATGACTTGGTATTGATTCATGTTAAGGAGGAATATGGGCATATGACTTAATATGTGGAATTTTGGTGTATGCTATTTAATTAGTAAACTAATGGAATTGGTAAGCTTATTGGAAGAACTAGACATAAATGTGATGATTTGAGCACAATATGGAATAAGATGGTTTAGAGTTGATAATTTTATTTTTGGAGAATTTTGATATTTTTCTAAGTTATTAGGGATGCTTTGTTGATGATTTGTAAGCTAAGAGAAGGGTATGCTAGTAGTAATAAATATTGTTTTGATTTAGACATGATATAAAATTGGTGGATTACATAATGCTTAATCTTGAATGTGTTTGCAAATTTAAATTTTGCTCTTGGTATATTGCTAGAATGAAATTGAAATATGATATAAATATGTCTTCGTAATGATACAAACATGGTAGAGGATTTAATTTAGGTCATAAAAATGTCTAATCAGTATTAAATGATCATGCATATTTGACAAACAACCCCTATCTTATTAATTATGGGTAAAAATGAATTAGTGAGATGGATTATGAAATTTTCTAGATTTATAGTACATCTAAAGAAATTCCAAATATATATATTCATGTTAAATTGATAGCCTTTAATATATTTTGGTTGATATGCTTTTATACAATGTATTACTATAGAAATTACCTCTATGAGTGAGAAATAAGAACTTTTATAATTGGATTATCAACCTAATGGGATGTCATGAATAAAAATAGAAAATATGAATAATGAATGTATTCATCATTAAATGGACAGAGAAGAAACATACACTAAAGGCAATAATAACTTGTAATTAATATAATTACAATTAAACAGCTAATTTATATCAAATATCAAATTATTAAAATTAATTCATGCAAAGCATGCTGCAATTGTGGTATGTTACAAGATATTGTTAAATGTACATCAAATGTGATTACCTACTATTTTAGTAAAAGTGTATCTTTTTTTTTTTTTTTGCCGAATTAGTAAAAGTATATCACACCGATAGTTATGTATATAATCAAAATAATATATATATATATATACACATATATAAACCAAGACATAAATATTTGAGCCATTTGAATTGTGCCAAAAGCCCCTTCAACCTTTAACCATAAATTTATGATCTGGAAGGAGAAAAGAAATAATAATAAAAAAACATATAATACAAATAAAAATTCTTTATAGCACTACATCCTAAAAAATAAAATAAAAATTTAATTAATAAATAATAATTGTCCAAATGACATTCTTTTAATTGCATACCTTATTTAACTTTCTTACAATATTGTAATATATTTAAGAGTAAATATAATTCTTTCTACACAAATAAAATGATTTCATTTCTCAAAGCAATTATCATAAATCTCTTAATGTTAAAATATAGATTCGTTATCTACTTTTTACGAATTTATGACAATAAAGAATAGATAATATTGTTATGGCTACTCCAAACCTTAAAGTTAAGTGAAAAATGCCATTGGTATCATTTATGTAACAAAGGCAAAAAAAAAAATCATATACGTAACACATAAAAACGTATAAGATAATAATGTTATTGTATTTCACACACACTTATCTCAACAATTTAAAGAATAAGATAATTCCTTTACTTTCAATGCAAAAATAGGATATGTGTTAGTTATATTAAATAAAATGTTTTGGTATATATAGGTGATTATACTGATTTTGAAGAGTTATTAGGAGGATATTTCGATGAATGAGTAATGGACCAGTAAGTACCCAAGAACTTATTATTTGCTTGTATTGTTGTGCTTTGATTTTGTTGTTTTGTAGATATTTTGGTTAATGTTGTTGCTTCTTTTATTTTGGATGAACACCCTTATTTAATTAATCTTTATCAACATAACCAAGAATCATAATCTCTCATGCATTGCATTATTACATACATTACTAGCTACTTAACTCTCCTTAATAGTCATGTCAAGGGAGAGTTATAGCCTATGCTTGCTCCTTTTCAGGACAATAGATCAATTCTAGGGATGTTGTGTCAAGGAAAGGATTCGATGTCACGCCCCAAAGAGTATCCTAAACATGGCAGTCCGCTGTATACAATATTAAAGCCTAAGAATGACCACCCATGTCACGCGAAGGCTTCCATACTATATACAAGACATCCAACACATGGAGGAGACACATCAGAATGATACATTTCATGTTGATATAACTTGAGTAACAATGTAAAGGAAATTTAATTTACTATACTCCAAATACCAAAACATAATATACTTCAATTACATTCATCCAAAAACTTCCCTACATAAAAATATTACAAGGCAAATCATAAAACTAGCTGATAACTCCAAACATTCTTATTCATTGCCGAAATCCCGAAGTCATTCTCGGCTTCAACCATCTCGGTCCCCACTTAGCATTCTTGAGATAACCTGCTCATTTAAACAACTATTGGGGTATAAGCTACACTAGCTTAGTGAGAATTCCCTTAACTCCGTACCATAACAGACAAGTTATAATCAATCATATGCTATGTATGAACAAACACATGAGCAAACAATTATGTATGGGTGTCCGGAACCTACACACAGAACGGATTTACGCCCTCCGTATCTTGAGTTAAGAATGGTATTGAAGTCTACACGACCGCAGTTAGTCCCCAAGCCCTCGGCTCTTAGCACTCAACTCGGCTATGCTCATCCAAGGAATGCATCCGCATACGCCTTAGTACCCTTGAATAAGCTCCGATACTGGGTTCGTCATCCCAATGAGTCCTCGAACCATACCGATCGACCTGCGTAGGAGTAACATGCTACCAAATGCATTATGTCCGATGCGATGCATGACCAATTTAATTGTTGCTTAGGTCAAATTATTCATACATTCTTTAAAGTGACCAACCAATATCATACATATAACAGAAATAATATGAATAGTGCAGTTAACCAATCAAATCATGGTTTCGATATGCTTTAGTATTCTTTGGCATACATTCATCACAGCCTCATCATATATCCCATCTCCATTCATATCGATTTTTATCTTGTTCCTATAATTCTAATGCAACTAACTACAAGCACAATCAAGGTAACAAAACAAAGAGAAAACTCACTCAGCCATTGGATCACCGGTCTTTAAGTAATAGCAATCCGGTGGTAGGGAATCGTCAGATTTGGGATCACCTAAAAAGGAAGAAATACTCTAATAAGTATTTCAACTCAAACTAATCCAAACGATTTTATACAAACTATCAAATTCGTAATTCTCGTCCTAAGCGGAAATTCCAACTTAAAACGGCCATAACTTGGTCATTTTAACTCGGAATTTCGCAAATTATATATCGATTTCTATCTACTTAGAAAGATCTATCTAATTCTAATATTATTTTCAAGTTTTGAAAAAATTTAGGTCTCGGAACAGAGGGATCAGATCTGATCAGTAACGGTTGCCGATTTCGAAAAATAGTTTTATAAATGTTTGTAATGTTCCTACAATATAAATTAGCTATACATGCAATATAAGTGATTTCCTAACATGAATGTCATGAGATGAGCTTAATGTATGCATGATCTTGATGATTTTTCCTAAAAGGAAATTTTACAACTTTTTATTTTGCAAGACCATAATAACAACTACTTATGAAAAGTCTAGTTTTCTAACTTTGATCATTTCCATTTGTTTTGGATTTATTACTTAAGAAAATATAATTATTTTTGTTAAAATTAAGTCTTCATTATATATATTACCTATGACCTTCATTTCTACATAAAAATTTCCATTTTACACTTTGTAAATATGTTTTCAAGTAGGGTTGATTCCAAAATCCGAATTTTGCAAAACTTGTTTTTGAGTGATTTTTTTAAGTAAAAATCATTTGGTACTTAGAAAATTAAGGCTCAACCATGCCTAGCCACTAAGGACTTCATTTCTTTGATAAAACTTTTAATTTGAGTTTGAAAAATATGGGTTTTTATGTCATTACTTTACTATTACGAATTTCTTAAAAATGACAACAACTCAATTTTTCCTACTTTGTTTCTACTCCTTGTTCTATATATTTTTCTTAACAAATCCTATCTTAATTTATTAAAATCATCACTTGATGATACCTATGACCTAAACTCCTCATTTTTCATATAAAACACAAGTTTTGGAGTTGATAAATGAGTTTTTAAGGCACGGCTTTGAAATCATCCGAATTTACAAGTTTTTGATAAACTCAATTTTCATACCTTATATCTACAATGCATGATACATATATGTATTTTCTACAAGCTATTGTCATGATGGTTATGAGATGATCTACCTATGTGTATACATATAATACCAAGAATCCTTTTGAAAACTTTTACTTTGAAAAACTTTGGATTATACTAGACTTAAGAAAAATAATTTTTCCCCTTGTAAAATCATACTTTGTTTAATCAAAACTCAACCTTGATGATCCATATAACCATCACCTTCATTATTTCAATAAAAACCTTCATTTTGGGGTTAGAAAGTAGGTGTTTAAATAGGTGGTTTACCTAAGTACGAATTTTACAAAATTTTGAAGAATGAAAACATTGTTTATCCTATCCGTGGGAATCATTTGTTGGTCTGAGGTTATATTTTGATAAACTCCTTTTATCCTTATCAAAACTTGGTCTTTATTATATATATACCCTAGGACTTCCATTTTCCTATCAAAATTATCATTTTGGCATTTGGAAATAAGTGTTTGAATTGTGGCTATTTTCAAATCCGAATTTTGAAAAATTCATTTGAGCTTGTTTTCTTTGTAAAACTCATTTAATATTTCAAAAATCATTTCCTAATCAAACCTATCCCTTAAGGCTTCCATTTCCTTAATAAAAGTCTTGTTTTGAAGTTGAAAAATGGGTTTTCAAAATTGGTCTTGATTGGGATCCGAATTTACAAAATTTATTTTTGGACATATCTTTTGATAAAATCTATCTAAACTTATGAAAATTCATTCCTTATATATCCTATCCTAAGGGCCTTTTCATTTCTTAAATAAAAACTTCATTTTTGAGTTGCAAAACAAGTTTTTAAAATATGCTGTCACGACCCGCCTTTTAAGGGGTCTGCTAAAAAAAAATATGGTACCTAAAAAGCAAGTCGTGATGCCGTCCTTTAAGTAAGGATAAGGCTATTATAAATTTTTCAAACTTCTTATAACTTATATTTCCATGGACATCACAAAACCGTGTGGTTTACACTACTATATTATTTAAAGCAAATATGGTTTACTTAACCCATAATAGTGTCTTACTAATATAGACTTTGTACAAACCATAAAAGTTTTAAAGATAACTTTTGTATAGCAACCTATAATCTCAAGCTGTTTTCAACGATTAGATCCTCTAAGCAGGTAGTTGGAACTCTCAATGCAATTTCCGAAACCCCTCTTAACAGCATCAAGCATAGTCTTCAGTACCTGAGGTTAGAAACAGTAACCCCTCAGTTCTTTTGAACTAAGTGAGTATAAAAAGCACATAAAATAAATAGTAGAAAGGTACAATTTATTGAAATTTAAAACTTCATATGCAACCGTATGTCATGCTAATGCACGTGACATGCACTGGCCAGTATCTTAACCGAGCAGAGCAGCCCTTAGGCGACTCAAAAGCAGTATTTCACTGCTTAACCGAGCAGAGCGGCATGATGCGGCTCTAAAATAAACCAAGCAGGAATCAACCCAAGGGGATCTGGATTCCTAAATCCGAGCAGAATCCAAAGATTCAATAACCGAGCAAGTGGCCTGTAGGCGACTTAAAATCCGAGCAAGCGGCCGTAGGCAGCTTAAATCGAGCAATGCAATTCTATATGCATTAAATCAAGCTTATAATCCGAGATTTACGAGAAAACCAAGCTATATCAAATCATGACCCTGAGGTCCATTTGTTAAAAATCGATTCTCTTGAAATATGGCTCGTGGGCCCTTTCGTGCCGTGTCATGCCATGAATGCAATAGTTCAATCACCATTAACCACTCAAGAATTGAACATATATTCCAAGTAATAGAATCGTGACATGACAATCAATTCATGCAATCATATAGATTAAACTTAGACAATAAATATACTCACATCACCAACAATCAGTTCACATATCGAGTATCAACAAAGTAACCACATAAACAATAAGTTCATCATGTCATGTGACTTACTTAAGTAAAGTCACATTGATACAAAAACAACAAGCGGGTGGCCTACGGTTTTCGACCATTCCGCATAACAAGCAATAAACAAGGGGTACTCACCTGATATGCTGAATCCTTTAACCCACATGTTCACCAGATCCTATATGTACTTTAATAAGTTAGTATAAAAAATATGGTAATTTAGTACCATAAGATTTTAATAAATCATAATTTCTTTATTTCTGTTTCTCACAAAATTATGACCAAGGTAAAAATTATTATTATCACGGTTTAGATATTCTCTTAAAACCGATGGTAACTTGTCACCACTAAATATTAAATGTTATGAAATATTCTAAGGTCTCCCATACGTACATTAGTATTTGTAATTATAATATGAATATTCGCATATATATATATATATAATCATATAAAGGACATACTGAATATGTTTACATATAGAAAACAAGTTTAATACATATATGTTCTTATGTGTACTTCACATACAAATTGGAAAAACACTTTATGTATATATGTATATATATCATGTACAATCGTATAGTGAAGATTTTATATTTAACATTATAAGTGAAGCTGCGTGAAACAATATATCCGTCTTTCTTGCCGCAACTAGTCAGTGGAGATTTAGTTCTTATAATCTTCTTTGTTGTATCCTTATAATATTTATAAGTATGTATTCTTGTTTTTAAGCCACTTATTATTTAACTAAAGTCGGAATAATTATAATAACTAAAAAAAATATCCTTTAAAATCCGCATATGTATATAGACATGATTACATAGTAAATTGGAACATGATAAATATTATGTATATGGACATTTCATATCTAACTGGTTTATAAATTTTCCTGAAACCTAGTATACATAATTAGTGAGTTTAGCATATGTGATAACATTACGAATGCAATTATGGCGACATCCAAAAGGGTTATTATTATCATTTTTATTACTACTACCACAACAAGGAAGGCTATTTATCGTATGGAATAGAGAATTCCTGATATAAGTGTTTCCTATGATAGATTTTATGATATATTTATATCTAATAAAGACATGCATATAGAAGAAAATAATAAACAAGAGCAGTATTACCTTTCTAATTGGTATGGTATAAGGAAATTTGTTGAAGTGGGTTTTCACTTTTTTTTTTTTTCTTCTTTTCGACTGGATACTTTAAGGAACGTGGATGACGGTAGGTTACGAATATTTAGACGAATTGATTAGAGAATATAGAATGTGGGCAGTATGGTTTTATGTTAGGAATGGCAATTTAAAGGAGTTAAAAAAAAATTGAGTACATGACGTGAAGCTCGGCAATGACAGGTTAGGGCACATATGTCAACAACCTAATGTTCCTTTGTACAGTTGGCTTTGCAGATCGGTGACCAGTGTTTTTTATTTCCAAAACAAAGGCCTGACTTATGATATACGAACACATATGAGTTCGCTGGCAATAGGATTTTGTATTTTATTTATTTATTTTTTTTTTGTAAAATAATAATATCTATATGTATATATACAATGTTGACTATAAACATTATATTGATTGTGTTTATACATATTTAACATAGATGATGCACATTTATATTATTTGCTTCGTAATTCAAACTCTATGAGGCAAATTTTTATTTAACTTGTGAGACCATAAACAAAAATCATAGATGTCAATACTAAGCCCCAAAATTAGTAAATTTCCAAGCTTGGTCTCACATATGCCTTGGCCAAAATCGGAAAATAGAATTTTTATTTTGAAAATCACCTTTGATTCTTGTGAAAAGAAGTCTTGATGATATACATATATTAAGCCTTCATTATCTTAAGTAAAAATTACATTTTGACACTTGGAAGTGGTTTTTAAATGGGGGTCTTGCCAAAATACGAATTTCACAATGTTTGTTCAAGTTCAAATCTAAGACCTACTCATAATATGAACATACATCTAAATGAAACCCATGAAAATAAACTTTAAACTCATAGATCTAAACTTTACTCATCAAAATCTTTCATTTATGTTATCTATACCCTAAGCCCTTCATTTTAAATGAAAAATACACATTTTGAAGTTGAAAAACAACTTTCCTAAATATGATCCCATTTTCATCCGAATTTTCAAAAATGACTTTTGTTGAAAATAAAATAAATCTTGAGTTTTCTACAACTTTCCTACTATCATCATGCTATTACAAGTCATCCATGAACATAAAACAAAGTCTAATGCATTTTATGAACTCAAAACTCTAGATCTAGACTTTTAAACTAGTTATAAGTGCATGAACATATGTGAATGAGGAATATATGCAAAAATCATAAGAAATAACAAAAATAATAACTCATGTAGCAAAATCTATGGCATAAACAAAAATCAAAGCTACAAAAAGTTAGATCTATAAAATATAACAACTTTAAACAAGAAAATAATTATGATACAAGATAATAATAATGGAGAAGAGTAGTGTTTCATTTTTTGGCATCATCATCCTAAGCTTTTAAGCTTATGGAAGGTCCTTTGATGCATGAAACCTTCATTACACTTTACCTATATCACCTATGGAAGCTTTGAGATGAAGATTTGCTTAAAAATATTCAAGAAATATGCATGGAGGCTCATGGAAGAATGGGGGCAGCTTGTTCCTTGTATGAACAAGGGCAAGAAGAAGAAGAATAGAGAGGAAAAAGAGAGAGAAAAACTAAAGAATGAAAAAGGAAAAATGAGTAAATGAAGGAGAGAGAGAAAATGAGTGTATTAAATGAATGAAAGAGAGAAAAAAAAAATAAAACAAGACAGCCCAAAGAAGGACCATGCTGCACGTGAATAATGGGGAGAGGAGAGAGGGTTTTGCTGAATTTTGACTCAAAATTGAATTGTATAATTAATATGTATTGTAACTTCTTTAAAAAGGAGTGGAATTTAATTAATTTAGTCAAAATAGAGTAAATAAAGGACAATGGCAACCATAAAGAAGGGGAAAAATCTTTCATAAAGTGTGGGATAGAGTGTAGAAAATTGAAGTGAAAAAGAAGTGATATGTGTAAGGTGTACTTGAAGGTATGGGTTGTAAAAGTACAAAATAAAATAAAATAAAATAAAATTAGAAAAATTATTCCAATTATTTGTAGCAGATTTTTCATAATTAAAATTAAATAATTATTTGAATTATTTTAGTATTTTAACAAATATGTTATCGGTATGATCAAAATACGCGAATATGGGCTATAAATAATATTTTTATAACCCGAAAAATTATAAAAAAATTATTTTATGAAAATATAAATATTTTTCAAATATTAAATTAATTTATTTTATTTTTAGTATCGGGTCTTAAAAAGAATCTGATCTCGTAAAAGCCCGAACTAACTAAATTTTATAAAAGCAAAATTTTCTATAATATATAAATATTTATCTAAAAATATAAGACTTTATAAAAATAATAAAATTGTGTAATGAAATAAAAGTGAATAGTGCAAAAGACTAATCAATTACCAGTAATAATGGAAATACGATAAAAAGGTTATAACTATAACTTTTATAACCCGAAAAATTCTATAACTGATATATTTAGAAATCTTATGAAATTACGAGTCTAACAGTACTATTGATATATTTTTTATATCTCGAGCCCCGGGACACGCTTTTCAAAGTTTGCATCCGAGCGGGTTCGAAATAGGTTAAAAATTTACCAATATGATATTTTTAAACAAACTTATATTATAGAGCTATTCTACATATTTAAACTACATCTCGGCCTCTAGGGTTAGGGACGCTAGATTGCCGGACTTAGGCTATTGTATTCCGGTTAGGGTTTCCGGGTGATTTTTCCAGGGCAGATCCTTGCCAATTTGGAAACTGATATTTTATGTTTATGCAACATATTTGATTTGAGAAATTTATCTTAAATTTTATTTTGTAAGTATTTAATATCTCTTAACGTTTTCAAAATTTTTGAATTAAATTTTATTTCCGAAGGTTAATCATTATTTACTTTTTAATAATTTGCTTTTGGACTTTATATTACCCGATTTTATAAGTCGGAGTTACGTATGGAATTTGTCGTACGTAGTGGTTTTGGAATTGAAGTATGAGTTCTTATTTTGTTTTTAAGAATTCTTATTTTTCTTAAGATTCAGAAATTTCTGGATTCGCTCGTTTTTTTGGACTAGTTGAAGTTCGGTTTTAATTTGGAGTGATTTTTAGGGTTTGTTTTCGAAGTTCATCTTAGAATTATTTACTAAAATTTTCCGGGGCTTACATCCGATAAGCTGGTGTCAAGTCTGAATTTCATAGAGACTGGAGACTTAAACAATGGAGGGTTATCCTTAACCTATGGTTAAGGAAGGTTTATATCCTTAACTACACATTGATTATCGAAAGACTGATGTGTAATGACTTGTATTCATATTGGTTGTTCATGCATAGTATACTAATAATTAATAACCTTATTATGATTAAGATTGTTTGTTGATAATAATGAGGGATAAATCTCACATGGCCATTAGGTTTACTAGGATTAAAGTTTGAATGCACAGGATAGGGCTAAGATTAGGAAATGTTAGGATGGCCATGTGGAGACAATGTGGGAAGATTCATCAAGTGGAAAGTAAGTCTCACTGAGAAGTTATATCCTTATGACTATAGTATAATTTATTTTGTACTAGTGAGAGACTATATGTAACATGACTTATTCTCTATTGCAATATTCTTAGCTTACATAGCGGTTGTCATGATTCTTGCAAGCCAACCTTGAGGCGTGCTGTGAAAAATAGCTCACCACTTTATCTCATTCCATGCTCAAATAATCTCTTAGGCTTAATACATAGGTAAATTTGAGCTATTCTCCTGACATTGAAAATTTAATGGTAAAACCTAAAGTGAAGTACTTGCAAGAAGTCAATTCACTACGTACAATGCTATTTCCACAACTATAGTGAATAAGCAATAAGACGAGAAGTACAAACCATACACTTAACATTGCTTTGATCTTCAAAGAAGAGACACGAAAATGGAAGATGACCTAGAGTCTAATGTCAAAAGGGCTCATACTATGATGATTGTGAGTGAAGTTTTCATCAAGAGAGGAGAAATAAATTTTGCAAAAGAAGCAAAGTTTTGATGTATTGTTAGTGTTGCAGTTCCATGATGAGTTTCAACATTATGAGCTTAGGGTTTTTTTAGGAGAAAGAGGGATTTTGCTCTAAAAAATTATGACAAGAAAGAGATTAAGTGTTGTTGTTCTTTCTTAAACAACACGTACCTAACATATATATACAAACATTTTTGATCGAACATTTATAAAAAATATTATATAAAAATGGAAAAATATATAAGTTAGTTTCTTTTGCAATTAACCTAACTAGAAATAAAATATTAGTAGCATCACATAAAGAAAATCCATTTTCTATATCTAATTTCAAGGTTCTCCTTTTTAACATATATGCATGTGTGCAGATATATAACTTAGGCATAAAGGGTTTATTAAAGGTTGAATTGACCTTACTTTAACCTAACCTGCTATTTTTAGCAATATTCATTTTAAAGCCATGCTACACTTCTACAATTAATTCGTCATGTTATTGTTCATCTACTCTTACCTTAAAAACTTCTTTTTTCTTTCCCCACTCTCTTTCTTTAATGATGGGTATGTCCCATATTAACCAAAATTTTTCTTCAATTTAGATCCACCTTGAAAGTAACCTTGGGTATGATAGATTACAAATTATAACTTAATTTCATTTATGAACTTATAAGGAAAGGGATTTAGGTTTGATTAACCTGATATTAATGTCCATAGACCTCATTTTTCTTACGACATTTTTGTTTGACTCCTTTCACAATTAAGCTTACAAACAAGAAATCTTTGCATTAGAATCCTATACAAATTATTATGCTAGTATTAACATATTCTCTATCATAATTCACACCTGCAAATTTTTGTCCGTCTCTCACAAGATCCTTACAACAAATATTGCAGTTACATAAGGATTTTAAGATGCAATACAAAAGGATGATAACGAACTAAGATAACAGACTACCTTGTCAAGATATTTGATCTTGATATTAATGGAGGATAGGGTTTCCAATGAGAGAGTAGTTGGGTTTAAGGGTCTATAAAAGGGATTCGGGCTTAAGTTAAGGGTTTACGTAAGAAAGGTATGAAGCTAATTGAAAAGCCCTAGCATGTCCAATCTCTCATATTAGACATGCGCGTGTCTCTCAGCCACTATAAATACCTAAGTACTACACTGGGGCCGTCTGAAAAAGAAGATGTTTATGTGGATTACTTTTTTAACCTGTTTGATACAAAACTTATCAAAAACTACTGATCAAAGAGTAAATATAACAACATATAGATACCAATAACTTGGTATCTCAAGGCTTACAAAACCATATATTACATACAAAATAGGGAAACTTAATTATTATATTATAAACTTAGTCTTATAAGCAAGCCCATGTCTATAATATTACATTTTAAAACAAAATTTGGTTTAGTCTCTCTTGCAAGGAAAACAACAAGTTGATCCAGGAGTCTTAATCATCGCAATCATCCAAAAAGTCCTCAAGGTCCGTCCTATTACCCAAAGAATCATAAAACTCGTCTTCTCCAATACCTGAAAGAGATAAAGCAAGCCAGAGCCCATACACAAAAACAAAAACACAAATACGTATGGCATACACTCCTGAACTAATGCAAGGCAAAAATCATAAATTATTTCTCTTTATTTAAGTCAACAAGACAACACTAGAGTATTCAATGCTTATTTCAATCCTAGGGAAACTTGTGGTCCTGAATAACCGTAGCTCTCAAGGGATTGATATAAGCAACTTGAATAACTTATATCTCTAATATAATATCATAAAGAAAAAGTAAAATCATCCGAGGTTTACAGTCGTTACTCAACTTTACTTAACTTAATCCATAATTTACCTATTCAATCATCCTCATAAAACATGAACTAAATCATATTATATTTTTTAAGTAAACAAAATTACACCGATAATATACTCCCTATCAATTACCTGCTAAGCCGCTAATGACAGTCATTGCATTAGACTAAAGTGGCATAAGCACCTAAACTACCATGTTAACCTCGTTAACATAATCACACTCCCCATACCATTCAACGCGAAAAGCACACCAATACAAGCATTTTTTAACCTTTCTTAAATAAGATTTAGATATCATATCCTAAGCAAACAATCTATGTAACATGTACCTTGAAAATAGGTTTATCACACAAAAGACCAGTATTCAAACTCAATTGAGTACAAAACTGTCAAAAAACCATTTCATATAAAACATTGTTAAGTCACAATTATACATTAATTCATATCCTTGTCAAATCATGTAATGTTCAATCAATATATAATTCATATTCACACACACAAAATATATATATATATATATATCATCACATTTCAAACAATTGCTATCAATCGTCAATATATCTCAATTGATATTAACCCTTTAAACACTTAACAAATTCAATAGAAACTCCAAAAAAAAAAAAAAGAATAACTTAAATTATATACATACAATAGGAGATAGGTTTTCTACTTAATCATAAATTAAACAACTAATTTAGGAAACACATATAAAGTAAAAAATTATAACAAACAAATTAATTTATCTTTTATAGTACCGCTTAAACCCCATAAATAGGTCGATGGCTAAGCAACAAGGTCGGTGGCATACACGTTTGAGACAATTTTGCACAAAACATCAAAAAGTGAAACACCCTAGCATATAGGCCATTTCAGAGGTCGTTTGAACCTAGGGAAAACGCACAAAGAGCTCTAGAAGGTAAAATACCTTGCATACAAGTCGTTTCAAATGTATGGCCCATCCACCTTCCAAACAAGCCTTGACTAGGTGTTTGAAGTTTTTTGAATTTCCTTATTTCAAACTCCATTTTTACACATTTTTCACCTATTCCACATCCACTAAAACACTACACAAGCATCATACAACATACCACATGCTTCTAACAACTCCAAATATAACTAAAGTTCACAAACATCTTCTTAATCCACTTTTGAATACTTCACTATCATTAACAACTCATGCACTAACTCAAAACAACTCCTACACATGCAACCACTTGTCTACTACAACTCATCTATCTCTAAATACTTCAACACCTCCAAGAACTCATTTTAACTTTATTGATTACCATGAATCATCAAATCACCTTCAAACTACCATAAACCTACAAGAACAAGAAGTTATTCTTGTGATAAAAACAAAGGAAATAACAACCATAAAAGCATGCAAACTAACCTTAAGAAGCTTTTACTTGAGATTTGAGTCTTGGAAAAGAGTTCTTAAACCAAGCAAGAAAATTTGAGAAGAAAATGGAATGGAATGTAACAAAGGCACCGTCAGTTTTTTCTTTTCGGAGTTTGTAAAATTTAGCAAAAATAAATTGTTTTCCTATATTTAGTTGACTTTAGTGGCAAATTTTCAAGAAAAAAAAATGAGGCCTTAGGCTTGATTTTAAGGCTTTGTTTGGGCTTAAGAAAACAAAAAATCTGCCTAGCTTTAGTTGGCTTTTGTTGCATGACATGAGTTTAAATTTTATCAAACTAACAACACAATGCAATACAGTTACCTATCATCCACACATTAAATTCTAACATGCATAATTTATCAACTAAAATATATTCACAAATTTTCATATTTCAAACATGTAAAACATATATGCTATATACTATTATTACTAAATCATGCTATCACACCATATTTTATTAATTAATTATTTACCATAATTTCTATGTTTAAAGCAAACATAACATATAGATATGCAATTTAATAATCATGAATTAAAATTCATGGTTATTTCACCATTTATCAAATTGTCCCTACTTTAATAATATTTTTAGGGGTATTCGATGAGTATTAAGAATCATTTCATTAATGACTTTGCATGATTATTATTCATTATTTTTTCATGGAAAAAAATTCATATGTACAAACTGCATAGTCAGTTGTATATATTCCATATATATAATATATATATATTATATACAAGTAATAGAAAATGCCACATCAAGTTATATTATTGTTATTATTTTACTAATAACTATTAGGATTTAAATCTTAAAATTTTCTAATTGAATACTACATATGCAAGATTAGGGCAAAAACATATAGAAGTATTGTGGAAGTGTACCTAAAGTCATGATATAGAATACGCATAAATCCCTTTGGATTTGATGGTTTGGTCTTCTAAGTTAATACGTGGCATTTGCAAGATTTACCCTCTCTCTCTATTGTCTTTGATGAGGGATGTCAGAAGTAATGTATAATATGTATGACTTAGGGACCATGACCATATATATTATTAAAGCCCATATTTATTTCCCATTTTGTCCATCATAAAATAGGAAACAATATAGCTGATCTCTACACATAATATTTTATACTTAAATATATTCATTTAAAGTTCATAACTTTATTAGATCATTTTATTTGAACTTTATATATTATGATAGTCTTATTGCACAATTAATTTAATTCACATATATAAGCCCACAAAATTGGTTTATTAAAAATGTACCTAACAATCTCCCACTTAGGCTATATGTGTGTAGCCTTAAATAGTGTGCAAACCATATGAGTACTTAATATTTTGCTATCACTGTCGAATGCATCCCAAAATAATCCAATCCATCAATCATATCATTATAGAACCATAGCAGGTTATGTCACATATGTCACAACTAACCCTTCAATAGTCACATAACATCAATATATTGAATGACATGATCATATGGATGTTACATGGATGTATATTTCCAACTGGTCCAACCTTATACTTTATACTGTATGATTCGGATATCAAATTTAAACAGATAACATTATAACTAAAATTAACTTTATTACTTTATAATGGACAACATTAATCATAATTGTATCATAGTCTGCAGACAATACAATATGTCTATAATCATGACTAATAACACAAAACTCGAAGTCCCATTGAAACTAAATATCTTGAAAATACATAACTCCGATATGAGTAACAAGCTAATGAAAAACCTTGAGTGGTAAACCTTTAGTAAGTGGATCTATAATCATGAAGTTTGTTCCTATATGCTCTATAAATACCTATCCATTCTAAACTCTTTGTTTTCACAACAAGGAACTTAATGTCAATATGTTTTGATTTCATTGAGCTCCTATTTTTATTGGAATACAACACTACTGATTTATTGTCACATAATATCTTTAGTGGTCTTTCAATATTATTTATAATGCATAGCTTGGTAACAAAATTTTATAGCCTTATTCCATGATTGGATACCTCATAACATGACACAAATTTTGCTACCATGGTAGAAGAAGCTATGAGTGTCTACTTAGCACTTTTCTAAGACACTGCTCCTCTAGCAAGTAGATAAATATATCCTAATGTGGATCTTCTGCTATCTTAGTATCTAGTGAAACCAGAATTAGAATACTCAATGATCTCCAATTGATCTAATTTCCTGTATGTGAGCATATAGTCATTTGTTCTCTATAAATACCACATGACTCTCTTAGATACTTCTAATGATCCACCCTAGGATTACTCAAATAGTCTAACATCCCAATGTACACATATCCAAACACACACACTTGAGCATACATAAGGCTCCCTATAGCTGAAGCATAAGGAACTTTTTCCATCTCTTACTTTTTAGGTCATTCTTGGGACATTGACTTAATCTAAATTTGTCAACTTTGGCAATGGGGGTATCTCTTGGTTTACAGTTATGCATGCCAAACCTTTTAGGCACTCTCTCAATATAGCTCTTTTGTGATAATCCAAGAATATCTCGTGAACGATTGCAATGTATTTGGATTCCTAAACTAAAAGAAGCTTCACCAAGATCCTTCAGTTTAAAATTATGTGCTAGAAATTTCTTAGTTTCACACAATAGGCTCATATCATTTGCGCAAGCAATACTCTATCTACATATAATTAGGATAATAAACTTGCTCCCACTGAACTTGCAGTAGCCACAATCATCAACAACATTTATCTCAAAACCATATGAGAACATGATTTGATGTTAAAGGAAAAGCAATCTTCGAAAGTCTTGAACAAATTTTCTGTAATACCTAGCTAATTCCAAGAAACTTCTTACTTCTGTTACTGTTTTTTGTCTTTTCCATTCAACAATGGCTTTATTCTTTCCTGAGTTTACTAAGATTCCTTCTCCAAATACAGCATGTCTAAGAAAGATACTTATCTTAACCAGGATTCACGCTTTGATAACTTAGCATACAATTTATTTTCCCTTAATATTTGCAACACTATTCATAATAGTCATCATGTTAAGCTTCTGAAGTAGAATACACCAATATATCATCAATAAAAACCACTATACATATATCCAGCAAATGTTGAAAAACTCTATTAATTAAATCCATGAAGATTACCGGAGCATTTGTTGATCTAAAAGGCGTATTACAGGAATTCACATGACCATATCGATTCGAAATGTCATTTTAGATATATCTTCTACTTTGATTCAAATTTGATGGTATCCAGATTTTAAATCAATATGGGAAAACACTTTTACTCCTCTTAGTCGGTTAAACAAGTCATAAATTCTTAGCAAAGGATATTTATTTTTTATGGTAACTTTATTCAAGTCTCTGTAATCAATACAAAACCTCATTATCCTATCTTTCTTCTTAACAAACAACATAGGTGCTCCCCATGGTGATGAACTAGGGCGAATAAATCCCTTATCCAATAATTCTTGCAATTATGTTTTCAATTTCTCTTAATTCCACATGTGCCATTATATATGGAGGCTTTGATATTGGTTCAGGTCCATGCATTAAGTCTATAGCAAATTCAACTTCTCTTAGAGGTGGCAAACCAGGTAAATCTTTTGGAAAGATATGAACAAAATCACATACAGTTTAAATATTTTGAATATCTAACTTTCCTTATCCTTCATTCATAGAATATAATGTACTTTCCTCTAACTCATCAACTCTTTCTCATAATATTTCAATAGCCTTTATTTCTGCTTGATCATTTCGAATCACTTCTCTCGTGAATAGAGGTCTCTTCTTCTCATCATTAACAAACGAAATCATTTTAAGTTGACAATCCACTTTCACATTTGTTGCTATCATCCAGGTTATTCCTAGAATAACATTATATCTTTGCATGTCCACTACTATAAGATCAATAGTAGTTTTCTAATTATTACTCTTCAAGAGACATCTCTTTATAACTTCACGAGTAATAATCATTCTATCCGTAGGAGTTAGATTCCCAAACATTTCTCCATTATTTTAGAATAACATCCCACTGTTTTAGATAGATTAGAGTTGATAAAAGAATGCATAGCACCAGTATCAATGAGTGCATACGCAGGGGTACCTCTCACTTAGATTGTCCATATCTAACATTCAATTTCTAATGACTACTTGTTTTATAAAATTCTACATTAATCATCCAATGTGCATATGTTATGAAATCCATAAGATAATTTCAATTAAATACCTACCATCAAACTTGAACTTTCCATTTCATCGTCATCATAATCATCTTTGATTTCTTCAAATATTAGAGTTCCTTGCATCGCAAGCATACTTCCTAATGAAGTAGGTTTGTTTCCTTGATTATTTCCATTTTCTTCTCCTTTGTCCTACTGGGTTCTTTAGTTTTCACAGCTCCAACATTTTGAATTCGTTTAGGACAAGTAGTTAACATATGTCCTAATTCCTTGCAAATAAAACATGTAGTTCCTAATTTCTTAGGACAATTTCCAACCATATGCACGGGTCCTCCACAATAATAACATCAATTTCGGAGTTAGGGAAAATCTCTAGGATAATATGGTTCTTTTCATTTTTGATAAACAAGATTACTTTTACTCGACATGCTTCCCTTTGATTTTTTGAAAGATTTAGAAAATTTGCCCCTTTTTGAGGAGGAACTCATGCCAACATTATCATGTCATCTTTTCTCAAAAACTTAGCCTTTCTTTTTATACCTTTCTGTCTCGTACTTTTTTAGCTCATTCTATGACCCAAGCTTTTTCCACCAATATAGAAAAATCCAGAATTTCAAACTTAACTAATCTTCTCTGATAATGCCGCTCCAAACCCGCCATAAACACTTGCCTTTGTAGTTTGTCACTATCTCTATAAGCTACTAGAGCAAACTAAAGCAATTTATTAAACTAATGCTCATATCCATCAATGCTCTAATTCCCTCGAGTATGGTTCATCAAATCGGTACTATACTTCACTCTCAAGCTACTTCGAAAATATTCTTTTAGAAATTCTCTTCTAAACACTTCCTATACAATAGGTCGAGGTAAGGTTATTTCGTTAGAATCCCCCCATAAACAAGCTCTCAATGTTAGCATATGAGATCCATAAGGTACCTTGAGATCATCGGATACTTGAAATACATTGAATGATCTCTCCTGCTGAGCTAACCAGTCTTCTACTTCCTCTGGTTTTCCCAGAAGATCTTCAAAATATCCATTGCACTTAATAAACTCTAGAAGCACGTTCCTTGAGGTTGAAATACTGGTGGTAGAGGAATTAGCATTTCAAATCTAACCAAGAATGGCGCTTGGCTTTCAACAGCTAACTCCATTTGTTGATCTACCTTTTCAAGTATAGCAGGAGGTGGTAGAATTAGTGGGATAGGAGCCTTAGATATCTTTGGTGCCACATAAGGCACAATAGGTGCCTTAACTAAAGCAGCTTGTCACTACTCCAGGTTGTTGTCCTCCCTGCAAAACTTGTATAATGAAAGCATCCTGCTGTTGTATAGCTTGTAGGAGATCTTCAAACCTATTAGGAGGTGGCGAAGGTACATTCTGTGGCTCAGGCTGTCTCTATTCAATAGGTTTAGATGCTTGAGACTGAACCTATGGTATAAGAGGTTAAGCATTCCTTACTCTATGTCCTCATCTGCTAAAGTCAATTTCCAAATAATCAACTTTAACATATAAACATCAAGCTCTTGTTATGCATTTTAGCATTCGGGCCACACCAACATAGAACATATATCACATAATTCATCATTACATACACAAACAACTGTTTAACTTCTAAGCTATTTAACTCTAAGTTCACTCATTCATTTAGATCCATACTTACCTCTACTCATCAACTTAGATTCTACTAGGTCCAACCAAAAGTATTCTTAATAAAGTCTTATACATATTCAATTTCTTTCTTACTTTTACAACCATACTCTGATACCAACATTCATGTCATGCCTCCATAGGATACCCTAGTTATAACAATGCATTATGTAACCAACTAAAACCTCCAGAAAGGTACATGATCATTAACAGCTCTACTTTGTATGCTAACTCCAACTCTTGGTCTTGATTTTTCTTCTTATAATCCTGTAAACAATAATCTAATGGATCATGAGTACAATAAGCTCTGTTAATAACCAAATCTCAACACAATTCAACCAAATCAAGCATGTTTAATTATCAAACATATGCAATGTAACAATCGACCATATGAAACATGCATAGTTTGGATAACCGAAATCCAAACCCATGAAGATTTACGTCATCTCTTAAGGGTTGAAGGATCAGTTCAAGTAATCCATGCCTAAAAGAATCCAAAACTAAAGAAGGAGAAATCCATTTCAAACTCATTTATTATTTATAGATAAATAAAAATATATATACTCTCAACTTCATTTAGAACTTGGAAACCCCATAAGTATTAATACTCTAAAGCCAACTCCAATAAAGGTGATATCCTTTAGTGTCTACTTATTCCTGTGAAGCTGACAACCCTATGGTAACGTTAATTAGATTCATTAGACTCATCAAGCATTACCACAAAATCAAATTATTAATACGTGACATGAATACTATGTCAATGTAAGTATGATATTGGGCAATGCATGTCATATTTAGTTAGGGGTCGAATGAGAGTTAGATTCAATTTCTTGGTGATGAATTAATTTCAAACAATCAACAATGGACGTTTTACTAACATCCAATTTCAAGCAATTAATTGTCACTTTTAACTTTAAAGGTTATCACTCATTCAAACAACACTTAACATACAATATTTCCCAATCCCCATGCATTTCACCAATTTCAATTATATTAATGAAAGTATGTGCCTCATATTACAATCATAAATAAAGTGAAAAGATTTCGGTTACTCAAAATACCCAAGTTTCCATTAAATTTAGTAAGAGTTGATGCAGTTAAAATAAATAATAGGTGGTCAATTTTGAACTTGAATTTAAACTTAATTTAGAATTTGAACTTAGACAGTTTAACTAAATCAATTAAATTAAACTATAGGATATAATAAGATAGATTAATATAATCAAATTATTAAATATTTAACTAAAATTTGAGAACCCAAATATTTCATTCCATCTATTTATTTGCTTCACTTACCCATTTCATCAATCCAATTCTTTAATTTTCTCTACTTGTCAAATTTGAATTCTATTCATTTTCAATCAATCTATTGACTTTACTTATCTTTTGTAACAAATCCAATTTCATCATCATCTCAATCACTTTTAACTAGTACTCTTGTTCTTTCAATTATTAAATGAATAAGAGTATTGAATTTTCCCAATTATTCATTTTGATTTCTTCTCTTCCCAAACTTTCAAATGTGTAATTAAAGTGTTTTGTAAGTTCTTAAGCCCTTAAACAAATAATTAAAATGTTTAGTAAATTGTAAACCTCAAGCTTTAGCCTATTTTATAAAATTGAATTACTCACTTATTTACAATCATCAATTTAAACCTCCTTCCCTTGATTTATAAATGATCCAAATTTCTGATCAAGTTCAATTATTTAAATTTATGAAATGTCTTCATTTAGTCATTTTAACCTAGATTCATTTCTTTAATTCCCATAAATTTTGAGTTCTTCTACTTGTTTAAAAATATCAGTTTCTAAACCCAAACTCAAAATACATTTCCTATAAAATTGAATTTCTAAACTAAGTTTATAGTTTAAGATATCATTTCTATTATATAAACTCTCAAATTATTTTTTAATTTTTTCAATACTCAATATAATTATCTGAAATGTTTAAGCTCTAATTCCTTATTAATAAATATCTTTAAGATATTCCTTTTGACTTTTGCTGCAATTTTCCTTCTTCTTTTCTCTTTCTTTCTTTTTCATTTATGTTTTCTTCTTCTTCTTTTCTTCATCTCTTGTTTTCCCTCAAATCAACTCCAAAATCTTAATTTCAAGAGGATTGGAAGAGAAGTAGATGATGAAAGAAAAAATAAAGATGAAAAACAAGCTTATAGTACTTCATCAATAAAAAAGAGGAGTAGTAAAGAATTAAATAACTTTTGTTTTCTAAACAAGTAAGTTAGTGTTTTCTTTAATCTGTTTGTTGTAAATGCATGGGTTGATGAATAAGTGTTAGTTACATTTAGGATTTGTGATAAAATTAGTAAACTATAGATATATGAACTTGTAACTAAAAACCTAGGTATGTGATTATGCATGAATAGGCTAATGATTGATGAATAATTTGATGAAATATGATGTAATAATATTATATAAATATTATAAGTTATGTTTGAAGGGTTATCTGATAATAAGAAGTTTTTGTTAAAGTATGTTGTAATGAGTAGTTGAAAACAGAATAAAAACAAAGGGATATGTGATGCTTAATCCTCTATGCATCACAGTCATGATTGACTCGTAATCTCCTCTGTTGTTTTTAGCAAATTTGATACAATACAGCTTATAGCTATAACAAAGGGCATAATCTCCTCTGATCACAACTTTTTCCTTTGATATGGGTGTGAAAGGCCTGTGATGACCATCACGGCCTCATCACAGGAGGGATGAGGCTAATGATGGGGATCACAACCCCCATCATGAGTGTGATGCATCCCCTGGTACTGTTTATATAAAAAAATGAAAAATAAAATGAAAAAGATAAATGATATGAATATGATAAGTTAATACTTGAATAATTAGAATAGACTAAATGAATTTATAGATTTAGTAAAGTTTAACATAGATTTAAGCTTATAAAATGAACTTAGTTAATAAACAAACGTTCAACATGGTTTAATGCACCTTAATGAATTAAAATAACTAGACTAACTAAGAACCCAATGGATATATGATAATGACTTAGTAAGATAATTGAATATGAATTAGTAACTAGATTAGAGTTAATATGTCTTTGATATCAAGTACACTAATTAATAGACTAAAGTTTAATCTGACTTAATAGATTATAAGGAACTAAAATGAAATCAATCTAAAATAAAATAATTAGATAAACTAAGACGTTAATAGATACACAATAGAGATCTAATGAGATAATTAAATGTGATTTAATAACTGGATTAAGTGGTTAAGTTTAATCAACTTGGTTAAGTTAAGTTAACATAGATCCAATTTGTAAATGACTTAAATATAATTATATTATAGACTTTAAATGATAAAGGGAAATATTGTTTCGAATGTTGTTTAATAAGATAAAGCTATTTTCCTAAAGGTAGATGATTGATTCAAAACTTAAAAGTAAATGACAAAATGATAATGTTGTTATAATAAATGATTTATAAAAAAAAAAAAAGTTAATTTGACAAACAATAGAAAACTATCTGTATCTTGACAAGATAATTTTCATAGCTATAGTGGGGTTCCTACTATTATCTATTCCAATAGGTTTTTAATATAAATCTTTGTTTCAATCAAGTGTAAGATAATGTGTAGTTACTATTTTGTTTCATAGGAGGAATAGAATCTTTGGACTTCTTAGAAGTTTACTATGACTTGACTAGAATGATAGGTAGGTAACCTTGACTTTATCACCTTATTTGTGCTTCTAATATGGTTGCACCTCTATCAAGATAAACATAACTAAATATGTGGGGGAATTAGGTCTTTGTATGTTGTTTGATGATTGTATTGTGTGATACTTCATTAAAATAAAAGTGATTACACCCTGCTTGTAATAATTGAGTTGCCTTTGTTGATGAATGACTGTTAATTGATTGGTTGTTTTAATAAATAGACTTAATACTATCTATTTGTTAGTTAAACCATCATACATTGCACGACAGCATAATTGCATTAAGTACACATGCTACGTATTAATATTCCAATTCTGCGGTATTGTCAAATTAATTCAATGGATCTGTTTTTCAAATGGGCTACATAAGGTTATCAAATTAATTCAATAGGTTTGTTTTTCTAATGGGTGATCATAGGGTTATTAATTCCACAGGAATTAAGTAAGCTCGAAGGACATCGCCAGTGTTAGGGTTGGCTTGAGGTTATTAATACTTAGGGAGTTTCTGAGATTTTAAGATGAAAAGGTCATATTTATAACATAGATAAATATATCTATATAAACAACAAACGTTTTTAAAAGAAACCCTCTTCTTTAGTTCTTTTTAAGGAGAAGTTGAGGTATGTTAATAATATTTATATATAAATAACAATGAGTTGAGAAAAATTCCTCCTTCCTTAGTCTTTTCAAGATTAGGAAAGAGCGATAAACGAAATTTAAATCCCTAATTGAATAAAACATGCATAAAATTAGGGCACAAATACATAAAAGTAATAGTGGGAGCATATCTGAATTCATAATATGGAAAACACATAAAATCCCTTTGGTTTTAATGGTTTAATCTTCTAAATCAATATGCAACCTTTGGGAGATTTACGCTCTCTCAATTCTTTCTTATGACGAGATGTCAGAAGAGTAGTATTTATAAATTAAGGACTATGACCATATATTTATATATAAGTTCATATTTATTATTTACTATTCTGCTTATCATAAATAGGAAACAATATAATTGGTCTCTACACGTAATATTTCATACTCAATACATATAATGCATTTAAAGTCCATAACTTTATTAGATCATTTTTTTGGACTTTATATATTATGATAGTCTTATTGCACAATAATTTAATTCGCAAATATAAACCCACAAAATTAGTTTATTAAAAATAAACCTAATAATAAATTCATGCAATAAGGTTGAAACATTTTACAATATTGAACGTGCAATAATTATATGTATAAAACT
Source organism: Combretum micranthum (assembly GCA_024138025.1). NCBI lineage: Eukaryota > Viridiplantae > Streptophyta > Magnoliopsida > Myrtales > Combretaceae > Combretum > Combretum micranthum. The sequence goes on along the minus strand of JAMXBD010002742.1, from coordinate 49,977 downwards.
ACCAATAAATATGCAGCATCTTTACAGATATTATTTAGTTAACCTTAATTTATGAGGAATGAAATTTACATTATTGTTTTTTGCGGTAAAAGGTTTTTTTTTTAAAAAAAAAGAGTAAGAGTAAAAAGAAAATTCTATTCAAGCAATATAAAAGTATACGAACTTAAAAAAAAATGTGAAAAGAATTTAGTAGGATACGAAAATTGAGATCATGTCTAAGCACTTAATTGTAGTGATAAAACCTTCTCTTTAATATACACATATATAAATTTTCTCATATTCTAAAATATTTTAATAAATCACTTTCTTCGAGCTTTAGAGGGGCTGGAGGGGTGTCCTTACGAAAACATAATAAGTTCCACGAAGTATTTTTCTAAAAGGTAGCTATGATAAGACCACCTCAATACATTGTTTGAATCACAGTCGTTATGTAGAAAAATAAATATCACAAAGATATAAAATAAATTTCCTACATTCAAATTTCACTTCACATTTGCTATGAAGAAATTGATAAAAATTAGAATGCAACATTATAGATTGGAATAAAATGAGTTTTAAAAAAAAAACGTTCATTTTTTGGAAACTTATGTAGGATGAAATGTGTATATATGTATTGTTAAACACCTATAATAGATATAATAAACTTCTACGACTCAATCAATCAAATTATTCTCTTTTAAAACTAAAATTGGTGAATTAATGATTCCAATAATTTACGATTTTAGTTTCTAAAAACACTTAAAAATTAAAAACAGTTCCGTTTCAAGTTCATTCTCACGTACCGAACGTGCCAATTATGTCCTTGATGAAACCGGATTCCACAATGGTTCCGTTGTTTGAGGAGAGTACCTTTTCCTCAGTGGATGTGGGGAAAAAAGCGTGCAACAAATTGCGTCGTATACTTAATTGCTCAAATTATTGGTGCTAGAGAAGCACTAACCATCAACTTGCATTTGGTCTTCAACAATCCTAAGCTGAGAGGACACATGAATGAATAAACAAATACAAGCATGTTCGCCAAACATTCATGACTTGATATGTAAGGTGACAGGAGTAGAGCAACCTTCAATGGGAATGTCCCACCACCACCAACACCAAATACGTCGGCTCAAAGAAGAGCTGAATAATTCATAAAAGTTCAAGTTCAGGAAACAGAAATGGAGAATGCGACATTGATGCATTAAAAACTGGTGTTTTGGAGGTTTATGCACTTGTTCGGACAATTCTGCCGGGGAACCTATATTAGTGGAAAGAAAATAAAACGAAAAAAGAGGGGGGAAAAATAGCAAGTTGAAAAAAGATACTGCTTATGAATCCTTCAAACATGCATCATAATTTCATAAAAGATGGCAAAGTGAAAATGAACCTCTATAATTTCCTTTTCTAAATTTTTCTCAATCTACAGAGAAAAACTTCAGTTAACATGTCATATGGATGATTAGTTGCATGCAACTACCAATAAAGTACCAACAAGTGAAAGCGTGAATGATAAAATTATTATTCATGTTTTTATATGTTTAAATATTATTGGTAACTACTAACCATTCATCTAAATATGTGGTATATTAAAATTAATGGTTCTTTTTTCTAATTTACTCCTTTATGAGTTACATACCACCACGTGTAACCAACAATTGACATTATATATGAGAAGGAAGATAAAATCATAATCATACTATAATATAACAAATTTTAAAAATTTAAATAACAAATCAACCAATCATTTTTAGATTGAGAAATAATGAGACAAGAGGATCCGAATCTTAGAAGAAACATTTAGTAGAAGTCCTAAACCTTTTAGGTTTTGTTAATTGTGTCTTGAAGCTTTTCATAAAGCATACTTCAGTCTTACACTTTTTTCTTTAACTTTTCTCTCTCTCTCTCTCTTTTTTTTTTTTTTTTTAAAGAACTAACTATAACTTTTTAAATGCACAATTAATCCTAAATATCTAAAAGATGTCATATATGTAAGGCTGCTCAATAATTTTATTTGGAAAGTTTTTATATGACTCAATTAGAAAAATTATTCTCTGGAGATAGAAATTCTACGATAAAAAATATGTAAAATAAGCTAAATTTTGATAAATAGATTTATAGATTATGGTTTTTGAGGAAAAAAAATTATTTTTTAAAAAACAAAATTTTTATTTTTAAATTCCAGCTTTTTTTTTGTAATAATTTTAGAAAAGTTTTAAAACCCAGATTAGAAACACCCAAAAAGATGTGAAACTTAAATGTCATTTGAAAAGATTCTAAGATTGAATCCTATGAGTGTATTCACGTGAAAATATGAAAGTGAAAATAATGGTTTGCTTTTGGACATTTGGAATTGGAACATGCTACGATTATTTGTCCTTTAGTGGGTTCCATGTCCCTGTTTCTTCAAGAGCACGATGATGCAATTAGCAAAGTGGCGGATTTTAATATATTTCTGCACCTACATATTGAACGGGTCCAAATGATCACTTCCTCTACATATTATTTCGTCAGCCCACAGAATTAAGAATCTATTCCGCATCATATTCTTGTAAATATTCAACATTACAATCATGTTGGACATTTTACAATATGAAACCATATTATAATATATAATAACAGCCCATAGTAGGAAAAGGGAAGGGGGAGAGAGAGATATGCTTCAAGTGGAAAAAAGAGATACGTCACGGATCCAAGTGAATAGCAGTAAGTATTAATATGTTTTAAACAAGCGATGAAGCAGTATATAATTTTTATGAAATTATATATATATATATATATATAAAATTATCAATATTTATATATTACTAATCATTTCACATTACGTGCTGGGAGAAAAATAGCTTGATTAGTTTATTCATGGATTCCATCCCACATGGGATATGTGTCAATTTAATCTTATGTTTTTATTAAAGTGTCTTGATTCTTAAGTATATTTAGTAAGTATTTTAGAAATGAAACCACATGCGCATACAGCTTGTCTAGGCTGGGTTGGGCCTTCTTTATCTAACCTAATCTTTATTTCTTCTTATTAATTTTAAAACTGAGGAATTCATTTTAAAACAGAAAAATTCAATTTTTGAAATAGTAAAAAATTTGGTTATTATCTTTAGAAATTTTGACCTTTTTTGAATTCTAGATTTCTTCTAAAAAATCCTATTCATCATTCTGCAATTTTTCAACTTCTGAACAATTGTAATCTTGTTGCTCTAAAATTTTGCCACGAGTACATGTGCTAGAAGCTGATTGTGTTTAAGGATGCAACCGGGATGGGTTTGGGATGGGTAATATAAAACCCAAACCCGACTTGATCCTGTATAGGATTGCCCAAACCTGACTTGTAATCCTATAGAGTTTTATATGTAATACCTAAACCTGTCCTTATAGGATCATGGTCTCAACCTACCCTGCCCTGTTAACCCGATTTTTCCTTTACATTTTTTTCTTTTTGTTCCCTTTTTGGTTCTTTTTATTTACCGTTTGTTCACTTGTCTTCATGATATATTCTTTATTTTGCTTATTTATTTTAGTTTCTTTTAATTGGCAATAAAGCTCCATGTTATAAAAAAAAAAAAAAAAAAGGTAAGCTAACAATTGATTTTTTATGTATGGTAATCAATTTGCAACATAACATAATAGAATTTATTTTACTTGAGGATTAACATAGATATATAAACACGAATGTTGCCTCTACTTGTTAATCATAAGAAAGCATGATATTCTTAATTAAACAAAAAAAATAATTTATACAATCATAGAGCTATAAAAATAATAAAAAATGATCATATCCAAGTTTTGATGTATGAAATTGTATTTTATTTTTAGTAATTTTAACGGGTCAAGTGATTCTATAGGGTCATCATTACGATCCGAACTCAACTCATGATCCTATAGGGTTGCAAAAGTTTTTGTCAAACCTGTTTCATAACCCTATGGGTCAAACTTTATAGGTTTTTAGTAGGTTGGATAGGTCAGGTATCTTATATTGATCCACCCGATTGCATCCCTAATTGTGCTAACCTTGAGAACCATATGACATTTGTTGATTTACACCTTGGTTGTGCCAAAATTTGCTATCTGGGCAGCAACTCATCCATGGCACAATCGATAAGTTCTTTCTATATTTTTATCTTTCCATTTCTTATACGTACTATGCTAAATGATTTTTTGATCAAGTAAGAGTATGTTAGAAAGAAAATTTATCGAGTATATGGACTCTATTATGATTCCTACCATGTCATAATGAAATTAATTTTTTTTTGTTTAATTTCTATTCTAATTTTGATATATATTTTAAAACTAAAAGTAAATTTAATTTATGGCAGTTAAATTAGATCTTCCAAATATTTTCAATTCTTCCAATCCTATAAATTTCTTAGCCCTAAGACTTTATAAAGTTAAAAAGCAATTCTCAGTCTAGGTTAAAAATGAAATTTATGCCAATATCTACTTGTCTTATATAAGGAAACTGTCATTAGATAAATTGCTTCCTATATATGTGTGTGTGAGCAAATTATATTTGAAAAAATATATACAATGATATTCATACATATATATATAATATATATATATTTAGAAGTAAACCCCCCAATACTACATTCAGTCGATTAAACAATATAGATATCCCTTATCAGTGATATAGTTTCAAAGGACTCATAAAGTATAGAAAGTAAAAAAAAAAAAAAAAAAAGATTAAAAAGCGACTACTTCGATTTAAAGATTGCATAAATTAAATAAATAGGTTCATGATTATCCAATTATACATAAATATATAGAAACCAATCCATATATTCCATACCTTACAAATATCAAATGAAACTATAGTTTATAAGTTAATACTGTTTAGAAACTTTTTGACTAGGAAAATAAAATGATTCATTATGTGCGTTAAATTTGGGGGGCACTGCATTGAGTTTGAGTGAAAACTAAAGCTCATATAAATTCTAGGTCGTCCATTTAAAAAAATTAAATGATTGTTAACTTAGGAGGACATATAGGCAGCTTATTCAGGTGCATGTGAAGAGAATATTGGTGCATTACACTAATTTATCATTAACGTCATCAATACCAAATCTAGTTGCACTACGTGGGATAAACATCAAGTAGCGACATATGTCACGTAAATGTATATATAATATGTAAATATCAATTATATACTAATATAGAAATAATATAGTTGATAGTTTCTAAAGTAACCACTACTTACATATCCGTATATTAAAAAATCATTAATCATATAAATAATATAATTAATAATTTTTAAAATAATCATTATTTATATATTCACGTGTTAGAAAATCATTAATAGCATCACATAACATCTATGTTATACATAAGATACGATATCCCCAAATCTTTTCTCAACTACGTGCGTCTGAAATCCTTGAGAGAGTGGAAACTTCGAATTCCATATGGTTTCTTTGAATATTATATTTCTAAAACAACTCTTCTTGACTATGACGGGCACTTATTATAACAAACGAATGCGCACGCAAGCACTTGGCGTTCGTAACATGGCATAAGAACAGTGCAGCAAATTAAACTAAACTTGTAAATTTAAATTGTGGAAAGCTCGCTTTCCCAATAAATTACATTCTTGTTTTCTATATTTCTTCTGGACTTTGAAAATGCCACGATCTATGTGGGTCCAGAACTTTCCATGCTTTAGGAATTTTATATAGTTGCGAATGCATATGTGAAATTAAAACATTAATGATTCATTCACCAGACATGAATTATTATTTATTTCTTCTTCACTCTATGTAAATTGTTATTATGGTATTCACTTGAAGGGAATGGCAATTCATAATGAATTGCTATTATACTATTCCCATTCAATGGTTTATTTTCAACTTGGTCATAAATATTCTTGTATTGAAAATATCACATATACAATTATCTTTTCACTGTAATAAGATATTTTATCTTTTACTTCAATAATTACACGTTTTATATTTACACTAAGTAAACATTGTAATAGTCATTATAATCCTATGACATTCCTATTGAATTAGATTTGAATCCCCTCTTTATTAATTACGGCAAAGTGATTGAGCCATTAATTGAGTTACTAAATGATAGGGGAGAGAAAAAAAAATTTATATATATATATATATATAAGGAAAATAAAAATAATAATAAATTAGAAAAGTGTCATAGGTTAAAAAAAATCCCAATAATAAGTAAATTGCAATGAATTCATCTCTTAGAAACACAAGTTTAATACAAATGTAATGAACTCATGTGTTAAATAGTTTCTTTAGAAGACAAGTTCAATATAATATAAACTCGTCTTTTTAACTTGTCATTTTTGGGAATGTTTACTATTCTATTTTATTTTCATAATTTTTTAGAAAAATATAAGTTTTTTTTTCCTTAATATGAGGGAAAAAAAAAAACAATGTCATAATAAAATCATTTAAATGACAGGATGCAATCTAATTATTCTTTTTAGGTGGAGATTATACTTGTAAAATTTCATACTTGAAAGTTAAAAAATTTATTAAATATTGTATTTAATGAATTTGATAAGTGAAAATCGGATTTTATATGAGATATAATCATTATAAACTAAATTCATCTATGAAACTCAAATTTAAAAAAAAAAATAAAAAAACAATGAAACTCATGTGATGATATTTACGGTTGAAAAAAAAGGGAAAAAAGAAAGAATAAGGAGGAGGAGGGAGAGAGGTGCCAAATATGCATAGTGTATCTCTTTAAAAGACAATGCTTTTAGATTGCAATTTCATATAGAAGTTGGTGTCACTTTTAGTATCTTCTTTGTAAGCCGGAGATGCGAAGAGGACCGTCTATTTTGCTTCATTCACTACAATAATTTGCGTTGCATTATGATCACATTTTGTCATTTTGTTCATGCACGCACACATATATATATACATTGCATACAAACCCTAATATAATTAGCAAAATTTCAAGTTTCAGGAGGGTTTTTCTTATTTTAATGATAGCGGGTACGACCTTATGGTTATTAGACAGATTATTTGTGCTGGATTATTCATGCATTGCTTACATTTAACATGTGCTTTATAGAATAGAACATGGCAACAGGAATTTTGTTTGGTAATGTCTTGCAACAGATTTCCTATGTAGCATTTAGATGATGTCATTTTGTTGAAAGTTGAAAAATATAAAAAGTCCCATGTAGAATAATTGTCAACAAATTAACTAAAATATAATAAGTAAGGCAGTAAATATAAATTGTCTTAGGCCTTAAGTATTTTAAACGCATAGTAAGGCAGTAAATATAAATTGTCTTAGGCCTTAAGTATTTTAAACGCATAGTAACCCATCTTTTAATGCGGCTTGATTCTACATAAAATCCCCCAAAATGAAGAAGAAGAAAAGAAAAAAGAAAAGAAAAGAAAATAAAATGGTTTAAACATTCTTATTCTTTTCTATATGAGTCCATGATCTCTTTGTAATTGGATTTGTCCGACTTTTTGTGATGAAAAAACTGTATTAAATTCCCATTAAAAAATTGTTCATATAACCTTTCAAGTAAAAGGGTAAATTATAAAACATAACATGTGTTTTCGTATTTTTATAAATAGGTAACCTGAGTTTTAGTTTTTGATAAATACATAATCTATATATATATATATATATGTATTTTTATAAACAAGTGGCCTAAGTTTTATTTTTAATGAATACATTACTTGTGTTTTAATACTTTGCAAACAAGTGACCCAAGTTTTAATTTTCAACAAATACATGACGCATGTCCCTATCTATTATTAACATAAATAAAAAAATGTATCGGTCATGTATTTATCAAAAATCAAAACTGAGGTCACTTGTTTGCAAAAATACTAAAACACATCATATATTTGTTGAAAATGAAAACTTAGATCACTCATTTGTAAAAGTATCAAAACACAGGTCATATTGTATTTTTCCCTAAATAAAATAATATGGGCTCACTTTTTTTAGTCTACTTTCAAAAAATATCCATAGTTGACTATATATATATATATATTTTTATTTACACACACATACATTTTGTCATTATCCTTATAGCCTATTAGCATTTTCTCTTGTCTCTTAAATGAGATGTACTAGGTTCAAATCCCACTACCCCATTATAATGGGAAAAAAATAACTATAGTTTTTAGTTTAATTAAAAATAATGTTATCAATAATTATCATAATTATTTTAAACAAAAGGTGAAACACTAAAGAAGAAGAACCTCCTCCTCCTCAACAATTTTTTTTTTTCCTTTTGATATTCAATGGTTATTAGTCCCTTCCTGTAAAAAGAGAGGTTTTTCACCTCAAATCCACAGTATATCAATTCTCTCATTTTGATGCATGACAATATGTCAAGGAAAAAAAAACTGCAATAACATTAATCCATCTTTCCAAGATTTTTCCACACCTTCCACTTCTTTCAAAATAGATTCATCTCTTCTGCTAGTCATTAAATATTCAAGAATTTTAATATTTGACTTTTATGTTTTACATGCAATAGTTGTTAAAATTGAACTGCTGACTAGGTTTTATGAGCTTACAATTTTATGAGATTTTCATTAATAAAAAAAATATAAAATTATTTAAAAGTAGACTCTATATAGATTGTGAGTTTAAATATGATTCTAAAAGTTTACTATTTTATTGGTTAACAAAATCTATAAATGATATTTATAATTATATTTATAATTGTGAATGAAACTTTTTGTGTCATCCATCACAGATCCACTTGGAATGTTTAATGCTACTCTCTTTTAACGTATGCTTTGAGTCGTTTCATTCTCCTCCAAATATACTCGTGATTTTACTCTTTATTTATCTTTGTAGATTTTCTCATTGCCGAATTATTGTTTCTTTTTTTTTTTTCCCTTTTTTGCCAGCAACAAATACTTATGTCTAAATTACGCGCAATACACTATTTTATTTGTTATATACTATGCTAGGACATGGATAATTCTTGGAATTGGAAATATTGGTTGTTAGATGCCTGAAAGAGGGTTGATCTCTATGATAAGATTCTCAATGTATATGCCTTATGGATGCAACAATTATCATTCAATATACTATAATTTCTTTTCGGTTTTACAATGAAAAACGTGGATTTAAGCTCGATACAACTGACTTAAAAGTGTAGGAGTGATACTACAAAGTTATAATGTCATTGACAATATTCTATAATTTTTTGGATGGAAGATACTGTGCTTATGAGAACAATTAATTATAGTTGCATTTATAACAATTTATCGTGTTATATTGGATTAAATACTGATTAAACATTTAGCAGCTTAAATAATAAATAATCATATTAAATGATCTAATTTCTTCAGATACAATATTATGATCAGTGGAAAGACAATAGAAATACAAACATTTGGACAGCACATATCATCCTTGTCGTAAGCATAACATTATTCTGTGCCATGCGACCACCATTGCATATCGTACAAGTTAGAAACGTGACGAACAAAGCAAAGAATGTCGAGAATTATTGGGCCTCTTGTCTACGAGCGTGCGCGGGAGTGAGAATTTTATCGATCATTCAAAGTGCCCAAAAGGCTTTCTTCAATAAGCAACTACTTTAACAGACTAAAAGGCGAGACGACTATCGATTATTATACTATAAGCTTGACCTAACCTATAACATATACCTCCGTCCAGATTTCGCCTCATGATTGATGCCATGAGCTAGCATTGTGGTGGACACATGTTGATCTGTCAGTTAGGCATAAAATCACTATGCATATTTGACTGATCGTAAAATTGGTCTACATACCCAACCAGATGGACCGCGCCGTGTGGCAATGCTTTTTAAAAAGCAGCCTCTCTATTAAACCGAGGGAAATATGGTGCCTCTAAAAAACTGTATGGTTTCTATTAGTATCAATCAATATTTGTCACGTGTTATAAAGTGATAATGATTACTTGTTTCATTTTAGAAATTTTATCATTTTACAACACGTGACAAATGTTGATTGTCGAGTACAAAAACGAGACAACTTTTTTAGAAGTGCAAACTTTCATCCTAATCGATTAATTGCTTGGAAATGGAAACTAACCTTAATTAGAATGGTAGAATAAATAGACATAGCCAAAACAATTTCCAAATTATCTAGATTTTAATATTTTAGTTGAAACTACCCCCTTTAAATGGCAAGTATTATTTAATTTGTTAATATGTGCTTATTCACTACCGCTAATGGCATTAGGGCTTCACAACTCATCTCCTTATCGTTTTATTGGGTTAATTTCATTAACAGTATATGAACTTTTTTGCTTATAGAAGAATTGTACTAGAAAAAAAAAAGTTTTCCCAAAAAAATACTCAAACTATTTAAAATTTACATCCCTTTTTCCTATGGTCTCTAAATACGATCAATTCTAGGAAACAAGCTAAACTAGACACATTCTCTCTCCCATTTGGCACGGTGTGTGTCTTCTTTCTCTTTTTCTTATTGACTTTCCTCTTTCCTTAACATTTCTCAATAATTTATGTGAATTCTTTAACAGGTAATTTGTTTTTAATTTTAACGTGCATGCTTTCCCAACATATGTTATTTATGTGAATGAAGTTGTGTAAATTAAGCTTGTGTGATGCTTGTCGATGTTAGGTACACATTAGATGCTAGGAATAGGGCTATTATCACAATGTTGGAGATGATAAGGATTATGTTGATGAGAATGTTGAAGAAAAAAAGAGATTGGATGTAGAAGTCAATAAAAAAAAGGAGAGATAAGATACATACCACGTCAAATAGGAGAGAGAAAGTGAGCTTTGTGACATAGAATATGTTTAACTTAGCTTCTTTCTTAAAAATAGGTCAAATTCAGGCCATAGGTATAGTGGATGCAAATTTTAAATAGTTAGAATCTTTTGTGGGCAAAAAAAAAAATTTAGGTATAATTCTATTATAAGTCAAAAGTTTAAGTATCGTCAGTAAAATTAACTCTCAATTTATTGATATATTATGCATTTGAATAATTTACAAGAGATGTCAATATCTTGTAAAATTTATAAGGGCGTGAGTTATCATATGATACAGTGTTCGGAGTAAAATCTAAGAATCTTTGATATTTTGTATCATACAATCAACACAACCTAATCTTAGCAATCCATTTGGTAAAGGAGCTTAAATATATATATAATTATTATTATATATTTTGACTTGACTCATGAGCTAAGTGGTAGGGCCTAGTGAATAAACTAGGGTGATTTAACTTGGTGTACTTGGAATATGGATCATTGGGATGGTACATCCATATCTAACCTCTCAAGCAAGCTCATATATGCAAGAGGACAGTTACTGGCCTTAGCATGGAGTGAGCTCATTTAAAATAAGTATGAATTGAGCTTAATCCATCTTATCCAACTATCACTAGGATGATCTGACAATTGTCATCCATTTCAAGTACCTATAAATATTTAGTCGCTTCTTTTTTCTAACTTTTAAGGAAAGAAGACAAACAACATTCCTTAGAGGAAACTTTAAAACATTGAAGCATAAGGCACACTCAAGCTCTATACTTGTCGCTGTGCATTTGAGATACTGAACTATCTATTTCTTCTCCCCTTTAATCTCCCCTATCCATCCCATCAAGTGTCATCTCCTCATTAACACTTTGAAGTTTGTGCAAGGTACAAGTTCACATGATATATACATGATGACTTAAAGCAAAATCCTATATCTACACATTTCATACATCATTCTATGATATAATTTGTCTAATCAGGTACTGTCACAGTTACCAACATACATAAAATATCTATTGATATATCATATAAGTACATAACTCGAATGCCAAGTGAATGTGTCTCTCCTAAAGTGATATGCTTGTTAAAAATATAAAACAAGTTAGTCTACTATAAAGACTAATTTTGTATCAATTATTTATTAGTATATAATTTTTCGTTTATTAACTCTTAAGTTGGACTTAGTGCACCATTCCTCGCCCAACCCCCCACCCACCCCCCCTCCCCCCCCCCCCCCCCACTTTCAGAGTGAGAATAAGTTTATCCTACATGAGCAATAAATGAGAACTAAACAGGATTAGGGATAGCTCTGACATAGGCACATTAATGCTTAAATCAGTAGAGGGGTATAAGTAGTAGGGACCATAACAATAATTATCTAAAAAAGGGTTAGAAAAAATTTGATTATCTAAACACATAGACGAAAAACCAAAAGGTTGTGGTTGATCATTTATTTTGAATGGTAGGGAAATACGATGTATAACAACATCCTTATTGAGGTTCTATGAGAAAGGTTTTGGAATCAAGGGATTTATATGGATTGATTTGCCTATTTGAGCGAACACGTGCTTGCCTATCTTTACCCGAGTCTGGTTATGGTTGTCACATGATAAAGATAGGCTATGAATTAAGCAGGATACATGAAATCAATTTCCCTTTAAAGGGAGCACTTGATGGGTTACACTTAAGTTCGGAGACCCAATCGAAAGATGACCATCAACATTTACACCCACTCACTGGAAGGTTTCTATCCAGTCCTTTAAGGTCTAAAGGCAAAATGACGTGGGGTTATATCTTGGATTTAGAGCTGTCAATCAAAAATATTTGCTAAGTCATCTAGATACAAAATACCTTTAAAGAATTTGATTCATTTTAAGACCGGCAATCAAATTTTAAGCAATCATGCTAAAGGGTTGCAAGGTCACTCGATTGTTCTAGCTAAGGTGGCTACCAAGAGTCCTTAGATGAGAATAGTATCATGGATATAGAGTTATGTCTTTGTTAGAAGGAGCATCGGGCCCATGCTAATGAGCCTAAAGAGCATACAAGAACAAGTTTTGCGAGCTTCTCTTTGAGTGTCAATCTTTTAAGTACAAGAGGAGAGTTTATCTTACCTAAGCTAATTGTGTGATTGACTTGTGTCGACCAAGAAAAGTTTAAGGCTAGACATTGTTGGGCTCTTTGTTAATTTCCTTTAATCTTTACTAGGAGGATTAGGTTCGGTCCTCATCTCATTAATAAGAGTTTCATGGTAGGAGGCTTATCTTTTATGGTTGGTTTTAAGCCTTGCAATTCAGGTGTAAAGTTGCTTCCAACCTTTAATTCCCTTCCAGAAAGATTCATGTAGACTCCATCTAAAGAAATGCGCTTGAACTTTGTTAGTTTTCTGTAGGCAATGAAAGCTTCATGACAGTTAGGAAGCTCATTCATTATGATTGGTCTTGAGCCTTACAATTTTAGGGTAAGGAACCACCTGAGCCTTTGCCTCTTTTGAAAGAGGTCTTGTTAAAGTTTTTGTTGAGCTAAGATTGTCTAAAGGGAGCTTGTTCCTCTCTAAGATGGATTAAGCCATGTAAGGCAAGGTCATTCTAAAGGAGATCCCTTCTTTGATGGAGCATAAAGGTGTTTTATTAAAGTAGGCCTTTGTTAGGCTTTAGCCTTCTCTAGAAAGGCTTGATCTAAGGTCGCACTTAGACTTCATTCGGCTCGAGTAAGATAATGTAAGGGTCATTGGGATAGCACAAGGTTTTTGTCGGAAGTACTTAATTTTAGTAAGGCTTATCAAGACCTTTACCAAGTTAGGATTAGTAGAAGTTCATTTAGAGAGTTAAATAAAAAAGGATCCTTTTCATGTTGTGTTTAGTGGGAGCCCTATAGGGCAAACTTGGATAGAAAGGGGCTTTGTTTGTACTAAGCTTTAGTTTTTTCCATAATGTATAGTAATTTTATTAACCTTGTACCCCATAAGCTAGTAAGGTTAGGAAAAATACCATTTACCAAGATAATTTATTGCCCCTAGATGGAGGAGGTTGGGAAACATGTTGGAAAATCCATCAGGGGTGATGGTTACTCTTTCAGCAATCGACATTCTATTTTTGTTATATTCAAAAGCTTTGTGAAGGAAGTTTATGCCTTTTCCATATGTATTCCAGTGTATTAAATGGATATTGTATAGTTGGAGATAATGACGAGACCAGTATAGATTACATAAGGCTTTGTATAAATTTCTTTCGTGTAATTTTTTAATGATTTAAGTTGATCCATCCCACGAACATCTGTTTCTTAACATGTGGAGTGCTCTTAACCCTACTCCCCCATCTGAAGGCGGTGATGGGACCCTTGGCATCTTTAACAATTTTGGTGCTCAATAAGAGGGTTAAAGTATGTGCTGTTGCAAGGAAGTAGACTAGATCATGGAGGTTCCTTTAGCTCGAGCCAAGGCCAGCTTTTGGGAGCATTGCCTTTTTTTCTTCTTACTAGTTTAAAGAAGCTCAGGCATGTTTTATCTTTCAAAGGTCATCATTTTTATTTTGACATTGAAGAACCATCATTTCTAAGGAAACCCATTTTCCATGTTTGACTCGATTTATAGTGAGTAATAAAGATGCATACTTTCCTAAGGGAAGGTTGTATATTATGTCTGATGTTGGTGCTTTCATAGTCTTTGAGAATCATTGGAAGCAAGCCTAGCATCTGTATTTTCCACCTTAGGTTTTCGCTCGAAGGTAGCCATCAAGGAAGTGGATTGGATTAAATAATTAACTCTCCTTTAGATAGTCATTTAGGATAAGGAAGTTGGTCCATAAGTCTTTTGGGGATACTAATTCACTATTTTTCTACCCACAATGATAGTTTGGTAAAAGCATTTTCTTGCATGCATTTAGAAATCACTAAAACTCTTGGGGTTTAAGACTAATGTCTAAGTGTTGCGTGGTATTTGAAGGCAAATTTTAAGTATTATCTAGGATTTGAGCTAGACATGTAAGTGGTTGCATTGTGAGAGAGTGCTACGAGTGTGACTAAGAAGCATAATGGCTTCTATGTCTCTTGCCTTAACAAGAGTAAGGCTTTCGCACAAATCTAAACTTAGTTTCCATGAATTCATTTATTAGGAGTAGACTTTGTTACCTACTTGGTGAGCTTTCATTACTTTGGGGGTTTTTATATGCTTGGAAGGTAAAGATCAAAGGTGGTCCCTCATTTTTTTTTAGATGAGCCAAATGTGTACGTTTGGTACCAATTAACGGACTATCTTGATTAAAAGGCCCTCTTGCTTTCTACATTTGTTTAGCATAACCTATTTGAATGTAACATAATTGTGCGTAAGAGGGTTTTGGTCACTCTTATTGGGTACAGGCCAATGTTGTAGGGTTTCAAACTAGCCAACAAAGAATTAGAATTAGACAAGATATTATAAGGCTTTAACCACAATTGATGGAATATCCCCTTTAGCAATAAGTTTAGTCTCTCGTTAGGAAACTTAAGGTTATCTAACCTATGAGTGGGTAAGATTGTATATCTAAGGGTATCGAGAGCAAACTAAGATTGTAGGGCTCTAAACCTAATTGACATAATATACCTTTTCTTATCACAAGATCCCAGCTTGTCTTATGTAGCTCCATCATTTATAAAAAGGCTAGGGTCACATGTTATGTCCCACTAAGTAGGCAAGAACAACGGATATGAACGATTTCTATTACCTTGACCTAGGAGTGTTTTGATGCATAGGGATTCGAACCCAATTGTCGAACATACTTGGTTGGTAGGAGTTAAGTCCTAACCTTGTGCACCTATGCATATGGTAAGATCTAATGCCCAAAGTGCAAACCCATACCTAAGAGCTGGTTTTGATTTATGAACCATAATGTACCTAGGAGTCAGTTTTGAAGCATGAATTTTGCACATTGATGAAATCCTAAAAGTCCGTTTTAAAAATGTAATGCAAGTTGATAAAGTTAAGGTCAAAAGTGCGGGTCTATTATTGTCTAAAGGTTTTTGTAAATCGAGTTTTATTTGTTCAAACATAAGTAACAAGTGATAACATAATATCCATTATATATTGATCAATTTAGAAACTAAACCCAGTCGGTATAATTAGTAGACAAACTAAAGTCACTTATTTAGACAGTAGTTCGTCGTTCTAAACTTGCTTTGTCTTTATGTTTTAATCGTGAAGTTGTAAATCATGTTTATAAGCCTCTAGATTTTATGCCACGGTTTATTTTTAAACCCTAAACCGGAGGTCAACCAGAAACCCTTAAGTCAATAAATCTATAACAAACCCTAGTAGACTTAGATCTGATAATCTCGTGCTCTTAACCCCTAAACAACGGAATTAAGATAATTATGGATAATAGTTCGTAATAATATAAGAAAGCTTAAAAATATTAGATTCGTTAATTTTTAATGTGTTTCGAATCCGAACGAAATCAGTTTTCGAAAACCATACTATGGTACACCGGACGGTAAAAATATTCTGATAATACCGATAGATTCATAAAAATACAAGGATTTCAAACATAGTTTTATAATTTTTTGGTATCTAAAAATATCATATATAGCCTAATTATGCATATTTTCTTTACTACTGGTATTAATTTGTCTTATTTACTATTCATATTACTATTAATTACTATTCACCTATTTCTACTTTTTCTACACCTATTCTTACACTCTACCATACATATTTTTCACTTTTTACTTTTTTCATACATCTTTAATCACATCATAGCTCACAAATTATTACTTTTAATTAACAAAGATACGAAACAAATCAAAACCCTCTCTCTCTCTCTCTCTCTCTCTCTCTCTCTCTTCTCTTATTCACGAGCGACCATGCTTGCACACACACACACTTATTTTTTTTTCATTTTATTTAATTCACACAATTTACACGTCACAAAACTCTATAAATACCCCATCTCCCTCCATTTCTTTCATACACTCTTTTACATTGACAAAACTCTCTCAAGATCACTTCTCGAATCCTCTCTTCAAAAATCTCTTTTCACCTTTCCATATTTCTCACATTTCTTCTACACACATACTACAAAAACCTCTCTTTAACTACCACTCATATTTCTGCCTTAGGTAAATTCCTTCCGTATATTTTCTTACCATGTCATATAACTTAACATGACTATGGTGTATGTTTCCTAAAAATTTAAATGTTATGGAATCAACACTATGTTCATGTTTTGCTCTTGTCCATGAAAGAATCTCATTTTTATTATTGTTATTATGTTACATGCTATTATTATTGTTGTAATCCAACTCCTATATTATATTATTTATATTTATGTATCTATATATATTTCTTCGAGCATATAAGCTCACTAACATAACCGTTATTTACTTATTATGCTTTACAATTTATTTATTTATTCCATGCTTTAATATTAAGACTAGTCTTTCTAATTTTAAACTTGTCATTATCAAGTCAAAATGATTTTCTTACTTCTTTTGTTTTTCTTTTTGGACTTGCCCATGACTAAGTTCGGAAGCCTTGAAATCAAGCTAAGACTTCCAATACGTGATATTTATTTCTTGCTTATCCTTATATTTTTCATTTTTCTTATTATTATTATTTTTGTCATATTACTCACTACATATTCATTATTCATACATGATCATATTGATGGTTGTCTTAATAGAAATAAAAAGTTCTTTATTAAAATAAAAGAAAACAAGCTCAACCCACTTTAAAAGTGTGGTTTTACCACTTAGAAAAAATTTCATTAAAATTTAGAATTTTATTTCAACCAAATACTTTTCAAAGGATTTTTTTACAAAAATCACCATAGATTCTAGTATTGTTAACATACGAGGCTTTTACAAAAAGTAACTAAGAACTCTTTATTTTCTTTTTAAACTACCATTAAAACCTTAAGGTTGATAATACTTTTTTATGAGAAATTTTCTTAAAAATTTGATTATAAATCCTTACTAACATTTTTAGAAAGTACAAAGAACAACACTAGCTTTCAAAAATGAGTTAAAAATCAACTCATCAAGTAAAGTATACTTAGGGGATAAAATTTGAGAATAACTTAGAAGTAATAAAGTTTTTTAATCAAAAATTCTTTTAAGAATTAAGGAAAATAAATTATATCATATTTAATAACTTAAAAATCCTTAATTTTATTTCCAAACAACTTAACATAATATTGTCAAACTTCACTTTTTCAACTACCAAGACAAGATTGTTTTATGAAAAATCATTTGTTAAGACAACATTATTAGAATCATGTGTCTAATATGAGTTGCATACGTATTAAAAATATTTTTCAACTATATATATATATATATATTTATATGATTTCTATGGATTTTTGGTTGATACAAAGTTACAAAAATCATGTTTCAAAGGCTGGAATTTTTGCATTGATTCTGACCACATTTTTTAGAGACCCAAGTGACCTTTTATGAAGAAAATAACCTTAGAAATCGATATATCTTTTCAAGTAGGTAGAAAATAATATATAATATGCGAAATTTCGAGTTAAAATAAGCAAGTTATAGATGTTTTAAGTTCAAATTGCACTCTACACGATTTTTAACGAACTTAGCGAAATGAAATTACAAGTTTAAGTAGAACTTTCAAAAAATATTTATTTTGGGTATTTCTGTTATTTCGGTGACGTGGAGTACAAGCTTCCTTACCCAGATGATTATTTTAACTAGGAGCTTCTCCTGCCATGGCTGAATGAGTTTGAATTCTTACATTTTTGTACTTATATTTTTGCATGTACTTCAGCGGCTCTAGAACTACGAAAATAGAAAAAAACATGATAGCGCATGTGTCTTACTTATATGATTGAAATTATGTTAAGTATATCGAAGTGGAAATTGTTAACTAATCATTGTATGATTTAGTACAGAAATGACTTGTCTGCAAACTCTAGAATCATTTTTAAAATATCTAATATTATGCCATGATTACTTAAATAA
The DNA here is from genome assembly GCA_024138025.1 of Combretum micranthum. NCBI lineage: Eukaryota > Viridiplantae > Streptophyta > Magnoliopsida > Myrtales > Combretaceae > Combretum > Combretum micranthum. The sequence continues at coordinate 31,313 of JAMXBD010002742.1, read as the reverse complement.
AATTATTCGTGCATGACACGTAGCTAATCACATTGGATTAATTATTATACACTTGGTAGGATAAGGGCATAGTAATGAGGCCCGTAGAGCCTGAAATTCTACTCTATGGCAATTGATCGCCCACAATAAAATGGTGGGGTGGGCACCCAAAATAACTACAATTTAATAACTAGTAGTGGCTCGTATAAAAACTATAAAAACGTCATTTGTAAACTATGGTCTTGTTGATCAAAACACCTGGCCCCGAATGGAGGGGTAAATCCACTCAACATATGATTCCCAGAAATCATATGTATTGTTTACTCAAGTACTTGATTGCATCCCATATGCTTGTCTAAATAACTTGTATGAATATTAATTGTCTAAGTACTTTATTTGTGGAATTAATTCTCACTAAGTAAGAAGCTTACCCCTTTATAGATATTTATTGCAGCACCCCTATCTATAGTTGACACCTCGGGGATATTTCTCTCAGGTACTACCTTTTGGACTAAAGGGTTTTTGGATGAAGTCAAAGACTAGTAGTAGACTTAGACTTCTAAGTAAATCTCCAATGTATTTATTTTGAATAGACTTTGTCTTTTAATAAGGGGAATGCCCCTTTGATATTTTGTAAGTCCATTATATTTCCATATTTAAGATGCTTATGTTATGATTTCCATTCTTAATTGCTATATGAAATTCTTATTAAACAACATGTTTCAAAGTTGGTCCTCTATGATTGTGAAGGTACACCTTACACCCGCTATCGAAGCTTTTGGGATGACTAAGGTTGTCATACTTAACCTTTAATATTTAGTGTGGTGGACTATCATGGTTAGGGTACCTTTTAGAGCGTGACAATGTTATTTCTCATAATATTATTTTATATGTTGTTTATCTACTTAGTAATCCAAGTTAACCTAACTTATGCATCCGAATGCTTAAGGATATTCGTTTTTTTTTTCCAAAGAGTGAATACACTGGTTAGGTTATGGGGAAAAGGTAGTTAACTAGTTTGACTAATGGTGGGTTTTCTCTAAGTTTGCTTAGTATTTTATTCTCCTCGTATAAGGTTTAAGATTTCCAATTAAATTTATATTAAGTGTTGTTTCTAAGGAATTCTTTATCCATTATTGATTTATAGCAAGTCTAAATTCACTTGTCTTTATGTTCCATTGTTCATGAAATTATGTTCATAATAGATCCTAATTGGATTTATTATATTCGTTGATCCATTTTTTCACACAATCAACTTTTGTTTATCTAAAACCTTAATTCATGGGATTAATTTGATGTTCTAGCATTTTTTGTTTTTTTATTGTAAAGGTTGTTAGGTATAAACTTTTTTAGATTCGACTATGGTATATATTTGCTATATCTTAAAGAAAAAACAAAAAACAAAAAAAAAAGGATTTTTATTGTGGAACTGAAATTTTCAGCCAAAAAAATTGTGGAATTGAAATTGAGAAAGAGGTTTTAAGACTTACTAGCTATTGATTTTCTCTATACCTTTCTTCTTTCTATATCGCAACAAGACAAATCTTACTAAAGTAGGTTGTAAGAAGGAAGAGATACCCTATTCATTGTAGCAAAGAGACATCAAATGATGAATGTTTGTTTTCCTATTTCAATAGACTTCACCTACCCCTTTTTTAAAATATTGTCCCTTTATAAGTTATTCATTATGCTTATACATTTGTTTATTGGTGAATAAGCAAGTACACCTATCATTGTATGTAATCTAGCGGATGAGACCAAGTGTAATTTCAAAGGGATTACAAGTACTTGAACTAATCATCACCCTATTATCCAATCGGCAAATTCATGTAAGTAATTTTTTTTTTTTTTTGCCATACATGTAAGTCATTAATAAGTAGACATTTAACAATTAAAAACAAAAAAGCCAATTCAATCAATAAGAACATGTAAGAGATAATATTAATGTTCACCCATACTACAAGAACAATACCTAACATTGAATCCACCTACAGTCACCTATATCATCTTAAAACACCACTAAATTCCTTATCTATTTTTTGAATCATGGGAATTCCTACTATGAATTGTCATAAAGATCGCTCCAATCCAGTAGCCTCTAATCATGCACCAACTAGTTGGAATTTTCTTTATTAATTGCTTTAGATTACATTACGCAAATTAACTAATTGATCAATTAATTTATTCTTCCTCTATGTGAATTCCACTATTTGTTTTTATCTCAATCTAGCATATTTGTATCATCCTATACTTGGGATTGCATGAAACTCTATCTAATTATATAAATTTATTCGTACTCATGGAACTTTTCTATATGCATGAGTCTAATCCTTGATTTCTACATTGATAAATAGAAAACAAGTCATTAAGTACAACATTATTAGATTCAAGAAACAATAATCTAATAAAAGAAGCAATCTTGATCACATAGTTCTCCTAGACTTCATCAAGATTAGGTATTATATATTAACTCTGCATAAGAATAGTCATGAAAAATAAGAAGTGATATTTGATAAAATAAATAAATAAAAAATTCCTTGCTGATCTTAAATATTGAGTGATTAAATGTTGATTTGCAATTTGCTCTTGTGTCCTTAGCCATCTTTTTGGTTGGAAGTATTGTCTCTAGCTCTCTTGTTAAGGTAATCTAACGTTCTAAGATCTCCTCTAACGCTATTCTATGTTATGTTCTATCTCGTTCTTTTTCAATTGGTTGATTAAAAGGATATATATATATATATGTATGTATGTATATAATAGGGAAAACTCATGGTTTATTATGTACATAGGTTGGGAAAAAGATCGAGTTTTTTTTTTTTTTTACATAAAAATAAGTAAAACAAGGCATTCAAAATATGCAAGATTTCTAGCTCAAGAGTACTAAAAAAGCATGCACTTTTTTGGACATGTGTTTTGACCATCTAATAACATCAGATGTACACAAGCAAAGTACATATCCATATACATAATGGAGAGCTTCTTCTAAGCATCATATCACCTAAAATTTGAATAATTTCCTTCATTACTCTCTAATCGAGTTTTATGACTACTAAAATAAAAATATAAATGAATTAAGCACTAAAATTACTTGAAACACCAAAACGAAACATATAAGTGCACATTAAAATGTACCTAAAGAATAGTTACAAATATAATCCATCATTTATTATTATATTTTGTGTTATTTTTATGAAGTATCCTAAATTGTTTTGTAAACATTCATTAAATTACAAAAAAAAAAAAAGATTCAACACATCAAACAAAAGATAATATATTTATATATATATATATATAAGTAATCATTCAAAATCAAGGTCATGCACATGCATTTCATATACATGTTGCAGTTCTAACTACAATCCCTACTCGGCCATAAAGCATAACTACAATTATATCTTGGGTAGATGGTTGTAATCTTCATTCACGTGCTTCTTAAGTAAACATACTCACCTACTCAATCATCATAGTTCTCAATCGTGTCAACAAAGTTAAGGTAGTCTATTGAATACATCTAGTGGTACATACATAAATGTGCTGACAAATGAACTAATTTTAGGTTCTTGTGATTTTAGGAATTATGAAACAAAAATCTTATTTTTTGTCTTTTTTTTATCTATTTTGATTGAATCATAAATTGACGTTATGTGCCATTTGTAAAATTCTCATGAGGCATATCTAGTGATTCAATGTCTTGTTCACTATCATCTAATTTTAATTGATAAGAACATAGGTAAAATAAAGAGAAAATTAAATTTTCTCAATACTTAAGAATTTCAATAATAAGGACATCAAAATTGAAACTGAATATCTTAACTAGTGGCGTAATTTTAGGTTCACATGAAAGACCTATATCATAAAGAAGAGAACATTAAATATAAAAGACTCAAATGTACCTAAGGAGTGTAAGTATCTTAAATAAAATATATATCAATGTAAAGTCTAAAGGATTCCTCATGAATAGTTTTCACCCTATCCCACTAATGATGCATCCACTAGTGGCAATCAATCGTCCCTTAATTATTTACTTAAGGTTTGCTTCGTTCATCATTTTAAGATTGTTTTGGCATTTTATTTTTATCGTTTTAAATAAATTATTTGTCAAAAATAGATACAAATGAAAAATAGATTTTTAATCATAAAAAAAAGAAAAACAGATCAAATATAGATATAATGCAGATGTAGATCAAATATGGAGGAGATATAAATAAGATACAGATACAAATCAGATAATCCAAACAAACCGACCATTGGTTCGGCAGTTCTCTCTCATGCTAGCCTTTGAGGACATCTCATCTTGGTCTAAATAAACCATTGTGTCATCTTAGGTCTTAAGTGCTTGAAAATGCCTCCATATTTGTCTAAAGCTAATTTTGCTACCATTCACTTGATTCACAATTGCTTGATTATGTTGTCGTTGTAAACCTTATAAATTTTTGATAAATAATTCGTAACCCTAAGAATGATTTTTACCATAAATTAGAGTTAGTTGCACAAGCTATTCTTATTAAAGTATTAAATTATTATACAACCTTAGAAATAAAATAAGTAAATGCCATATGTTTTAAAATTCAAAAACCTTAAAAGCTAATTGAAACTCTATATAAAATTTGTTGAATCAAAAAGTTCACATTGGATTTTGATGAGGAATTGTATTACACAATCATGAAAGCATTATAAAAAGGTTACAATTAATTACCAAAACAGACGTATAAAAAGGTCATTAATTAGCAAAACACGCCTATTTTTGTAATGTGTTGACTTGTGCAAAATATATTTGTTTGCTTTTGTGTTTGTTTGTGTTAGTAGGACTTTCCTTCATTGTAGCTGACATCTAAATGCAAGGGCATGGAATCCAAACATTAGCATGTTCCAAAGACTTGATCATGTTCTGCAGTTAGCATTCAAATGTTACCTACTTTTAAACATGACTAGAATGGTTCTCATCATGGTGTAATGGCTTAGCGTCTAGATGTCAAAGTATAATATCCAAACAATAACTTAGTCTAAAATTTGATATGCTTGTTTTTTGTGAGTGATGCCCAGATGCTTGGCTCTAACAACTATTCGTTGGAAACATTTAATGAAAAGGCAAAATGAGGCATAAACTTCCAACCACCAAGTTTATACAAGAGGCTATAAATAAAGGATCTTGGGCAGATTCTATGAATTTGGTTAAGCTATTTATTTGCAAACAAACAAATTCTAATCAATTCTTCATTCAATTTGTCTCTTAGTCTTTATTTTGCAATTTATTAAGTGAGAGAAAATTTTTAACAGTGCCATTGAGTGTTTACATTTATTGTTACTTTATAAGGCCCGACTATAAAATAGTTTTAGTGTTTGAGTGCAAATATAAGTTGTGCTTCAAGTGTGAATTTGTGATCAGTTGAAAGGCACAACTTAGTGATTATTTAAGTGTTTTTGTTTAAGGTGATGGTATGTAGCTCCTTAGGAGCATTTATTCGGTGATTAATAAGGTGGCATGCGAAGTCCTCTATTGAGATATTTTGCATTGGTGAAGAATATGGGGCAATCTAAACTCTACGTTATATCTGGGTTTGTTTTCTCTAATTCTTTTATTGTCATCTATTACACTTTCTCTTATCAGTGCTTTATCTTACTTTGTATTCTTGATTTAGGGAATGTCTACGACCCGTCGACAGGACCATCCCGCCATTAATTAACCGTTAAAATAAATATAGTAAATGAAATATTAACTATTCTAGTGATTTGATCACGATTGGGTATGGTGTAAACCGTTAGATAGTGACGCGATCAGTTCCATCAGAATTAATGGCAAAACCATAGATTTTTCCTTAATTTGTATGATTGACCATTAAAATTTTAAAAGGAGTTAAAGTTAATTCTGAGCTTAATTCACCCCCTCTTAAGTTTGGTTGGTAGTATTCTTCAAGACTCAAAGCTTTGAGTATATATTTAACGTCTTTTAGTCTAATTAATCTTTTTATAAATAATAAATAAATAAAAATTCAATTGAAGGCTTAAGCTCTAGATCCCAATCTAGTTAATTCTTTAACAGCTCATTCACTTGACCATATTCTATTACAACCTTATTACGTATGAATGACTATTATGGTGTTCAGTTATATTTTAAGCCCCATAATAGTCATTCATTAATTGATGACCATTACCAAAAATCTTGAATTGCAATTCACAATGGTCCTGTTTCTTCTATTCCTAAAGTACCTTCATTAAAACTTACAAATGACAATAAAATTAAAATCGGTTGTTTGTCTTTCATCCTTTATTGTAATGTAATTAAAATAGGCTTATTGCGGTCATTTTCTTTTTTATTCATGGTTTATTCATTATTAGAATACATCTAAGTAAACAAGGTAATTGCAATTCAACTACAATCAAGTGAATAACGTAATATGTAAACGGAATTAATTACATTTTTATTCTATTCCTCTATAATGGCAATTCATTATAGCCTTATTCTGTTCCAATGAAGTGAACGAGCCGTAAAAATTCAATCCACACATACAATAAGTGCTATTCTATTTAAATTGGGCGTCTATTAAATTGAGCCAAGAAGATGGAATAAAAAGATTTCTAGGCCAAAACCCCTAATTCTCCCTCACGCCATGCACCGTACCTCTTTCAAAACGTTCAACCCAATTTCTCAAACCCAATTCAATCATTTAAAAGAAATAACTTAGGTGGGCTTGACTTCTTTTAAATGGGAATAAGAAATGCACTAAAGAAACCAAAAGCTCAATACAATTGCCTCATGCAATTAACCAGGCCCTAACTATATCTAACTAAGTCACCCATTTACCTAAACTAAGCCCAACTAAGCTTAATCCATCCCTTATCTAGTCACCCCCTCATGCAAGATCCACCAACAAGCAAAGCCATTCACTTGTACAAAAATATATGTAACGACGATTAAAAGAAAAAATCTCAAATCATTTTACACATTAAATCAACCATCAAATATCTTATCTCATATGCATCACAATCCATTTAATACAAGATGCATTCAAATGTATTTAAATCTCCTCGTCCCAAGTATGAGGCAAATTAATTACCAAGTACAACATAACTCTTCACAAGTGCCTGTTAACCCATCAAAAGTACTCTTAGTTTACAACCTTTCAACAAGTATATAGCATTTGATAAATTAAGTTTGAATGGAGTTAAGGAATAGTCATAACGACTTAAAACTACTAAGAAACAATGTGCTAAAGCGCGTTAATAAAAGAAGGATCATGGTTGATTGAGAATTATGGTAGATTGAAAAGTTGAGGAACAAAAGAAGAATGAAGTAATGGAACCATGTATATCGATATTAGAAGAAGTTATTTAGAAAGTTAATCAAAAGAAAATGCAAAATTGACCGAAATCACAAGGGAAGAAGGAAAAATAATTGCCTTTATTTCTTGTAATGTAAATGATGGTTTCAAATATTAAATGCACGTATAATTTGTTCAATGAAATAAGGTTGTAATATAATTATTATTAACGAGGAATGAAATAAATAGAATTATTATTATTACTTTTTATTTTAATAAGGGTATTTTGGAAGAAAAAAAAATCAATTTAGCATAGAATAGCTATTCACATGTTTAAGGAATAATGTCACATACAGTACCTGAACTTTGATAAAATATGTTATTAGATACCTAAACTTTAAAAATGATCAATCTTGTATCCAAAGTTTAAAATTGATCAATTTGATACTAAAAAACTTTGAAATTGATCAATTTAGTATCAAAAAGAACTTGATAGATTACATGAAAAATTCTTTTAAGTGCTAAATTTATTAATTTTAACTTTTAGGTATTAAATTGATCAATTTCAAACTTTAAATACCCAATTATATATTTTGTTAAAGTTCATATACTATATGTAACATTAACCCTTTAAGTAATGAGTGGCAATATTTTTCATAATATATATTTATTAATCATTATGAAATTGTTATTTAATACAACTAAACATTTTTATGACTCTTTATAATAAATAAACAGATGACGCACTGGTGATGCGTGTGCAAATAAAATAATCCAACATATATAAATTAAATAAATATGTTGTTTTGACAAGTCAGAGGAGGACAACCTTAATTAGTCCTAGAAATTAGAAAATTAATTACAAATCATAATTACAATTGTATTTTCCACATGTAACTTCTCCATGTTGAGTAATTGTCATGCATATATATGATATCAAATATTTAAATTGATATATAAAGATATGCGCTTAAGCTAAAAGAGGAAAAGACTATGTCTATTCAACCCTTATTTATTTCTATTCAAACCTTATTTAATTTTATGATTTCAAGGATACCAAAAATATTTTACACGAAAAAGACTATGTCTATTCAACCCCTATTTAATTCTATTCAAACCCTATTTAATTTTATGATTTCAAGGATACAAAAAATATTTTATGCACACATGCTAAAAAAGAAAAGACCATGTCTATTCAATCCTTATTTAATTATATTGAAACCCTATTTAATTTTCATGATTACAGGGATATGAAAAATATTTTGTGTTCATATGCTAAAAACATTTATACTAAAAATATTTACACTGAAGATACAAAGGGATGGTTTTGCTTTAATGGTATAGATAAGACTATAATATAATTGTTGTTGCAGCGATGTAAATGAGCAATAAGAGTTTAATATAAGTTTGTAAATTTAATGAATAACAAGTAAAAGTTAATGATCATTTCATCTATTCATAATAAATAAGACTATAATAGAATTATTTTCGCAATGATATAAATGAGCAAGAAGAGTTTCAACATAAGTTTATAAATTTAAATGAATAACAAGTAAAAGTTAATGACGATTTCATCTATTTATGTCGTGGCAAGAAGATAGGGAGATGGCTCCACACTTAACTCACGTACAATACGAATACAGTGTCTTTGCAACAAATGGAGCTGGTTCGAGTCCCGAGCCATGACTAGTTAGCGTAAAAGCTACAGATGTGAGAATTGATATAAAACTCCCCCATGACCCATTTTGAAACAGGACCCCTTAGGTAAAAGACTAATAAACATGTTGATCAATTAACACGCACAATAATTGACGGAATCATATCTTTATGGATGAAGTTGATCAAAGAAACATCATAACTATAATCACGAGCGCGACAGTCCCACCCACTGGCCAAAGTAGTAACTCCAGAAAGTATGTTACACACTGGAACGGAAAGATACCATGTAGTATAATTTTGCTTTTGGGGGAGTCACACCCCAGCAAATTAAAAGTAAATAGAGGATCATTCCAAGAATACAAACCCCACACCCCCCAACAACCCCCCCCCCCCCCCCCAACCGATTTCCAAGATTATTACTGTCCTATTCTCTCTTACCGCATTGTCTATAGTTGCTAGCTTTTCTTTCTTTTTTTTTTTTTTTTTGGGCGATAATATCTCATAGCTTCCACATGGGTTATATCGGCTGATTTTCTGATGGAATTTGCTTCGACGAGATTGTCAAGGCAAATCTGTCAAGATTATTTAAAACACAACTTAATCACGGAAAGTATCATCGGAAGCTTAACGCTACCACGAGCAGGGAAGCAGCATTTGTTATCTGAAATATACTTTAAACATCCTTAAAAGTACCTGGTTACTCATTTTGGCGTAACTTATATCAACATAAATCTTTTAGCAACTCCCAACGACTGCTGAACGATTTCAATCGAATGGCGTCTGACACTTCTACATAACCATGTTCTCCAGCTCGTGACAACCCTAGTGCAGGAAGATGGACTTCAAACATAATACCAGCCAAGTCATCCAAGGCCACATGGCTAAAGAAACACAACTAGGGTCCCAGACAGCTCGAGTTCACAGGGTAGCTGGCATTGCTAAATGGTTCCACGTCACAATTCACAAACCAATTATCCCGAATTTGGCAAGTCGTACAGGGGCTCAATAAGTCGAAAAATTAAAGGGAAAAATGTTAATATGCTCCAAAACCAGGGATATTTAGTCTTAAAACAATTTTGCACCGGAAATCAGGACCTATGTGGTGCTCGTGCATTTAACACAACAGCTATATTGCACGTAAAAGCCACAAAAGGCAGTCCAGGTCCGAATAACGAGTAATGGGAAAACAGTATCAAGTAGTAACATGAAATTAATCCCAATAACAAGCTTAATCTCTCATGCAGATCTGAGATTACTGACTCAATTGCATGAAGGATACAAAAGTTGCCCGTGCACATACCACTATAAACAAAGCATTAAATACCCATTTTCAGAAGACAGACCATGCATCATGGTGGCAGCTGCCTAGAAGAGGCATCACCAGTGCAACTACATAGCATTCCTTCTGTGAGCAAGAAAATAATTAAGCAAGCATGATACAGTAAACTTAGGTGCTCCATGAAGAGAAGATCCTGGATGGTCCTTTTCGTGCACTGGACGATAATGGAATCATTAACAAATCCTCCACCATGGTGCACAACCTTTTAGTAGTTCACACATCACCTCAAGGCAAAATGTACAAGCATCATCGGTCCCCTGCTTCCAAGCAATCAAAGAGGCACAATGCAGTAACAGATGGTTTGAAGGTGCTCCAGAAACTATAGCTTCCTCTGTGCCATCTGCTGTACTCACTTCATCCAGGCAACACTTGAAACAGTATCATGCTAGATATCTGAACAAATTAGGGTTATCTTTGTCTCTCTCCAGATAATCACGAGTGATCAAATCTTCAATCCTCTTCTTGATTGCCTTAAAGTCAGGCTGCAAAGATAATGAGAATGAATCAAGAAACTAAAAATATATGCATATTTTTAAAAAATATTTGAAAAAGTAGTGTTCAGTACAAACCTTAAACATTCGCCCTAACTGCTCAACACACTCCATAACCAACTGTTGATGGCCCAAAACTTTACGGCTTTTCATTATACGAACAATCGAGGCATCAATAGCATACCGTCTATCCTTGTCCACATCTTCAATTACTTTCTTCTTTTCATCCACCGGTGGGAGAGGTATCTGCTCATGGTGAAACTCATAATATCAATGCTCGAACAGAAGTACAAAGAAAGAAAAGAGATGCAATCCACCCCCTAACCCCAAACCCCCACCCTCCAAATCCAAAATGAGGGCAAAACAAGATAGAGAGAGAGAGAGCCGTAAATATCAGCAAAATATACTTCACCTTGATCCTCCTCATCTTATCAGTAAATTTGGAATTGAACTCGAAATGATCGGTTGGAGAAATCGTTTTTGTGTTTGGCTCTTTACTAAGAATCTTGTACTTGGCGCATGATAACGAGTGAAGAAGTCTCACGACATCATCATCACTTAAATTCAATTGGGTCATGATCTCAGAATAGCTCAATCTATCTGAGGTGTTGAATAACAGCAAAGCAGATGCCTATTATAAAACCAAGTTCAACATCAGCACTTCCATTTGATGCCTAGCCATTTGGAGGAATACAATTAACAAATAAACAAATTACCTGATATGTTGTCACAATCAACTCCATGGGTTTTGGATCAAATTTGCCATTAATGTTACACGTACCAAGGGAGTATATCCATGTAAGTTTTCTGTGTTTTGTTTTTGTCTGATAAAATTCCCTAAAAACTTCTACACACCTCACCTGTGACAAAGGAATAGAAGATAAATTATCATATCTTTATTTATTTACATAAATATTGTGCAATGGACAGCAAATAAAGACAGGAATGCAGCCACACCATCTCTGCAGGAAGGTTCAAGTCAAAAGACTTGTAACTTGGCCAGAAGCCTGTTGTCAGAACAGTAACTGTCAAGTCAATCCCAGGATTTGCATTAGGGTTGTTGCTAAGATACTCTTCGAAACTGGTTTGGTTTTCTCTTGCCAAAGTCAAGTCTGTGACCTGAAAGAAGAACATCCATTCAGCAAAAGATGGAAAAAGCAGATACCAATCTGACACATGTTTTTCTTGGAAATCAAATAAAAAAACAATTCAAACATACCATTCCCTCCATCTTTGAGGTGAACTGACCACCACACTGCTGCTTTAATTTTGTCAAAATACTTCTCTCGTGATCATCATTAGCACTCTTATCAAAAAGAAGCCGCCTGGCCAGCTTTTTCCTGCCAGCATTAACAAAAAGAAGTAATATAACTTAGTCAACATAATAATTCAGATGCAGTCAATTCTAGCATTGAGAAGAGTAGAATTTGTACCTATAGAACTCGGCGAACAAGTCCTTGTCGCTAATATAAGCAAGAAGCTTCACAACCTGTCCAACAATTCCAGAAATAAAAGGTATGACACTAAGTTCTTCCATCACTACTAGGTCACAGCTTTGCAAATACCTTCTCAAGCATTTCCTCAATGGCTTCATCACTCAGCTTCTCACTGCCTCCCTTCTTAAGTATGTTATCACAGAAGGTTGCCAATAATTCAGCACTGGAGCTGCCAGCAACACCCTTGTTGCAGAAGACCTCAAAGGCCTCCTTGAGTGCCTGCATAGAAATACAGATCATTTCAATACTGGTAAAGTTGAAAATACAGCATCTCAAGGGAAGGTGAATATAAACCTTGTGAAAAAGAGTGTGATTCTGAAAACAATCATTAACATATGCCAGGTACTTATCATGCAGCTCAATCACTTTCCTCACGAACACCTGCAAATCACAAAATACTGTCAGGCTCCTAAAAACTGGGAATTGCATGGTGTCTTATATGCCTTTAATAATTTAACATTGATGTAATTACCTGTTCCTGTAAACCCACGACATCCTTCTTATCAGCCTGCAAGAAAACAAACACTACTTGGTCACCACTTTGAAATAAGTGGAAAAAAACAATTGAGAATCCACATTTTTGCTTCACAGTATACGAGTACATGCAGGAACAATTAAAGAGAAACATAAAGTATATACTTTATAAAGTATACAGGGAGGGGGGCAGCATGCAATGAAAGCCTCTATGTTTGAAGTGTGTCACAACAAAGTTGCTACCATTCTTCACATAAAAAACATAAAGTATATCTGCAATACATGATTATGCCCAACAAAAAGTTAATACAAGCAAAGAGGCTTCTCAATATTTTTAAGATATCTCAGTTAAATGTGTTTCGTTTTAGCAGCACAGGAAGGTACCTAACTCCGGGCCTCCGGCTAATGGAAATAAAGCTATGGTTATAGTTACACACCCACACTGTCAATATAGTTGGGCATAAAGAACCTGCCAGCTAGTTATATGTCCCTACTCGTTCCTATCCAACTCAATAAATTAGCATATACTAAACTTGGGAGATCATAATAAAATTTTTTTTTTTTTTTTTTGCTGCTAATTTGATGAGCATAGTTGTTGTTCAACTAGCTATCTGTGGCCACATAATCCAACTTATTAGATCTGTGCAATGGTTAATTTTCAAGTTGCACAGTTATGTAGCTCCAAGAAAAGGCATGAGTTTGGGTCTAAACCTAGGACCTGATTGAACTCAAAAGGGCTTGTAAATGTAATCATTAGTCAAGCCATTGCAGTTATTTTGGCTGTGACTGAAGATACAACACTATGTCAAGCCTCAAATATTGCATGTATACAAGTGGAGATGAAGGGGATCTTAAGGTTGACGTCGCATAGTCTATGTGGTGAACTTTCATTACTAGCACATGTAGGGCCGTTTGGGCAAACAGGCCAGTAGTTACTGTAGCTGATAATTTCAAATGTGCTGTGCATAGAGGACAATTCCTTGTTACTTAGTTGCTGGCAGTAATTTGTGGCATTTCAAGATGTTGCTAGTCTTCCAAAGTTGGTTATAGGCAAAGGGAGAGTATAAATAGAAGCAGGCCAGTTCGAGAAGAGGAGATCATATGTTGACAAGCCAAGCAGTGGCTTTACAAAGGATCCGGGTACTTTTCTACTGAATTCTACATTACAAAACCTAGCTTCACACTGTAATTCGCAAAAACGCTATATTCCTGAACCTCAGATCGGTGCCTTCAGTGTATATGACTCATATGGAAGCTCACGTGAGAAAGCAATGGAAAAGGTAGAAGGTGGAATGTCCAGGCTTCAGCAGCAGAGAAAGTTGCCCATAAGTCTGGGCTGCCAGATGAATGTAGAACATTTTCAGTTTTCCATGTTTCTCGTAGGAACAGTTGTTCTCATCCAGTGACAACTGCACTTAAGAATGACTAAAACTTGACCCTGATTATATGGCTCCTTTACCCCTGGAGATACCTGGTTAAGTTTTTACGGATAAGGAAGGTATGAATGTTCGTCAATAGTTAATTCATTGGAAGGGCCAGCTTCCTTCCAATGCTACATAGATGGATACCACCTCATTTTGCCTACAATTTCCTGATTGTGTTATGGAGGGCAGGGACAATCTTGAAGCAGGCGGCAATGATACAAAACTGAATTTCAAGCCTCCAATATTGCATGTATACAACAGAAGAGATGGGGTCCTGAGGATGATGTCACTTAAAATAGTGTTGCTCCAGATCACGGATTTGATGTAGCTGATATTTCCACGTTTGCTATGAATATAGTAGGTGCAATAGAGAATAATTCCTTGTCAATAGTTGTTCCTAGTAGTTTGTGGTTATTCTAGATGTTTCAAGAGTCTTCCATAGTCATATGGCAATGGAGGCTATATATAGAAGAAGGCTGGTCAGTTGAAGAACAGGAGATCATATGTTGACAAAGCAGTGGAATTACCTAGGCATTGCAGCTGAGAAGAGTTGCTCAGGTACCTTTCTACTGGATTCCACATTACAAACCCTAGCTTCACACTTTAATTCACTGAAACAATTCCTATACCCATGCTCTACCAACTGAACTCAAGGAAATATGGGGCTCTCATTCAATCCAACATCATCGTATCTCTATCTGAATGCATACCTATTTTCTGATATATGCTTCATACTATACACGCCAAACTCCAAAAACCCTGCCATAATTGGGCTGCACGTAGCAGGTTTTCTCATTGGTTATTAGGGTTTAAGGACTTGGCATACTGCTCCACATTTCACAGAAAAAAAGAGCCCTCAATGCCAATTTGTTAACTTTCTTCAGGTTCTTTGTCCACCAATTATTAAGGTGTTACAACTAGTCAGTGCAAAAATAATAATAACAAAGGGACTGAGTTCAGTTACAAATTTACCCAAAGTGCAGAATGGGGGGCACAATCTGCTAAATCAGTAAACTAAAATATCAGTATGTAGACAGAGTGGTCGCAGGAAAGGACCACAGCCTAAAGTCAAGGTGATAGTCATGATCTTGTGTAGTATGTCCAGCAAAAAAATAAGCATAAAAGATAATCCCACTATATCAAACTGATATTTACTCGAGGAGGAAAGAAACATAGGAAACCAAGAGAGGAACCTACTTTCTTGTTGCTTGCTGCATCCTCAGCTTGTTTGACCAATGCTGTACCTTCAGCAGTAACATGCTGCATGCAAAACATAAAGAATGTTCAACACAATACAACGACTCAAAGCCAATAATGCACATAAAACAATCTGGCTGACTGAAACCTGCTTAAAGATATTGGCTACAGGATCCAATCCACGAGGTATCTTTGAGAAGAGTCTAAACATTCTTGACAGGTCTTCCACCTATAACAAAAGTAATCACAAAAACATTGATTGTTACCCCAAAAAAACTAAAAAAAGGAAAAAATGGTGACTCTTTTGCAAATAGCTAAGAGCAGGAAACTTTTACATGAAAAAAACAAAAACTTAGGCACGCACCTTGTCATCTCTAAGCAATGCATGACATCCAGAGTGCTCTTTTTCAAGCAGTTGGTTTGCATAAACAGACAACAATTCATGTTGAACTTTCTGTAAGCACAAATCATTCTCAGTACCAAATTAAACAACAGCAGTTACTGTATGCTAGCTACAGATACTTGCAGTCAAAGTCACATGGTCATGCAAAACCATAAAGATGCAAAAATATTCCAGAACAAACCTCCAGCAACTTTGGCTCGCTACTGGAATGCAAGTAATGAGAAACCCTATCTCTCTCCCTCTTCAGACATTCCTCAGCCTGTAAGCCAGATAATGCATCAATCCTAATATAGTATGACCAAACTACCTATGAAAGGTAAAGCTAATTGCAAATGCACCATGACCTTCAGCATGTAATCTGGACAGGAGTCCTCTAGGATCCAATTAGAAGCCTTCCGCGAGTAATAGGCAGCAGTATCCTTGAGCATTGCTGCTTCAAAATCATTCTCATACCGATCCATCTGTCCCATCCCAATTTCAACAAAGATGTCCAAAACATTCTTCAGCAGTGCTCGGTCAATCTGCTCCCCTTCGCGTTCTTGATCAATCTGATACAGAAGTTGCTCTCTTTTGTATCAATATCATGCAAAGTGCTTTACAAGCATACTTGAGTAATAGAGAAATAAAATCTGCAAACACAAACATACCAGAGAGATAACAGCATCCCTGACTTTGGCATTTATTTCCTGATAGACCTGAAGTAAGCAAAGAGATAATGGGATCTAAGTCCAATCTACATGCTATTCATCAGATT
Source organism: Combretum micranthum (assembly GCA_024138025.1). Classification (NCBI taxonomy): domain Eukaryota; kingdom Viridiplantae; phylum Streptophyta; class Magnoliopsida; order Myrtales; family Combretaceae; genus Combretum; species Combretum micranthum. Next base: position 14,838 of record JAMXBD010002742.1, on the reverse strand, counting down.
AAAACATGTAGATAAGCAAACACAGTTTGGACTCTAAAGCAAAGACTGTGGCTGAAGAATAAAGAAAAGATCCACTTGTAAAAACATTTGCCTCACCATTTCTTCTCTGTTCTGAAAAGAGCAGTCTACTAATCTAAAACACCGAACAGAAGCATAAAGGCCCACATCAAAAACCTTTAAACCTAATAAAACTACTGAATAACCAAATCACCCAACTTTTATCCTGCAAAACGTTCCTGAAACTCCCAAATAAATATCCATTTAAGCCATACCAGATCATAGAAGAATCTCAGCAATCACAAAGAAATGAGGGGAAAGATTTGCAACATTCAAAGGATTTCTTTGAGGCATACCAGATCGCGGAAGCAAGTAAGCCCAACTTCATTAAGGGGTGGCAGCGATCTCCGTGCAATGAAGTAACGATCAAGATAATAAAAGAAACGAGAAAGCCACCTAACCATAACCTTATGGTTTGCCCACCTCTTGACAAGCTCTCTTAGCATAAACTCATCATGCTTCTCCTCAGAGATGGCAGTACCTAAAACAAAACCAGAAAGTAAGTAAAGCAATAAAGGCTTGGCTATAGTAATCTAGAATGACAACTATCTTATTGAGATAGTAAAGCATTTGCTAATGAGATACTTCACTTCATAATTCCTGCCTGCTTCCAATTACCACTTCTCTAACACGCCTCAGAAACAAGATGGTAACAAGTGTGGCAGAAAGAGCTAATGTTGGACATGCAATGAGATAAAAAGTAAAAGCTCATAGAGAAAGCAGGCCATCAGATAAAAACTCTATCTTAAGGAGCGGTTCAAAGCAAGGAGTAAGAAAGTATATAAATAACTGCCGCATGCAACCACATTCAATGATACGCAGTGGCATATAACAGCACAAGCTTGATCACCTAGCGATAAGTTCCTTCGAAGGCTTATATGATGTATGCATTAGGGAAGTCACTGTCATCAGTGCCATGTCATGATGAGGCTCAAATGCTAATTAGGTTTCCAGCCCCACCCAAAAGCAACAATCAACAACGAATCATTTCTGTCTGGATATTTAATTATATAAAGACCATCAAATACAAGACCTCACTGAAGAAGTGATAAAAAAAAGTGAGAAAGCAAAGATCAGCCAAACGCATTCATCTACTCCCTAAGTCTCAGTGGTCCAAAGTAGAATACACTTGATATTGCAGTGATAATTTATTCATGGGCTTCCCCCAATATAAGCAGGATGGTTATTGTCATCCATTATGTAATATGAAGAGCTTTAAATTCCAAATCAATGAATTCAGCCTCACCCCCTCTACTCAAGGATGGGCCTATCTAATCCAATTGTTCTAGTCTTGTTACCTGTTCAAGCTTTTTAAAGATAAGCTAACATCTATCTTTTCTAGAAATCTAATTGTGAAAATTCCATGGTAAAATTTCTCCATCCAGAAAAAATTAAATAATGTATGTTTTTTCCTTTATCTCTTTCCCCAGGAGTAAATAAAAAAATGCAAGTAGGCATGGCAAAAGAATTATTCTTCAGAATGAAGAACAAAATTTTATATTAAAAACGGAAAAAGAACTTACCCTACAATTTTAACAGAAAAAGAAAGAACAGATTAGTTATACCTACATATCCTATTATTAATTACTCTTACCGTTGAAATTATGTAATCTTCAAACGATTCTCTGTACTTGTCATAAAGTTGCTGGGAATAATCATGAGGAGGCTTCTGAGTACACATATTGTAAATTGTGCTGCAAAACAAAAATTAGCAAACCAAATTCAACCATAAGCAAGCAAAGAATCCATAAACCAATTCCTTAAGGTAACAAACATCACAATAGCCAAATAACAGCAGCAAGAGTAAGAAGGATAGAGGGTTCCATACGTGTAAAGCATCATGTAATCCTCAGAACTGAATTGCTGCTCGGGTAACCCTTCAAGAATATTCTTCAACTTTGTGATACCCTTTTGCATGAACTCCCATCCCTGCTCCAAGTCAATCGTTTTTCTCTCATTCATCGTCATGTGCCCACAACTATCCCACAATCCTCAAAAGTAGAATCCGTTATCTGCCTAAAGAAAAAAGAAAAAGTCACTTAATTCCAGCACACACAATCACACAACTCCAAAACAACCACAGGATCCAAAATATCATATACCAAACATCAGAACCAAAGCGTCCTACAAACTTTCACGAGATGATCCAAACCTAATTCCAGATAATCCTCACAAATAAAGTCCTCAATCTGCAATACAGAACTTCCATAAAATCCACACACCATAACAACTTCTCCATATACAATCAGCCATGAAACTGAAAACAGAGAAACGAAACACCATAACCAAAATAAGCTTAAGATTTCACCAACAAATCACAGACAGTAACCACTAAAGAGCTTAATCCCAGTTAAACTATCCCTTCGTTACTTCACTCAAACCCTAAAATCAAAATGAAACGCAAGAAATCAAGAATCGCGAGTTTTAACACTAAACCCTAAATTCTTTACGTTCTCTTCATCAATTACCTGTGAAATCGACAAAAAGAGCTACAGATTTCCCCACCTACGATACCTAAATTATAATCAGATCAATACACAGCAAAATCAAAACTTTAATGAACAAATAGATTATCAAATAAAAATGAGATAAAACTCAACTATAATCATCCAAACAGATCAGTGAAAAACCGACTTGCAAGTAATGAGGATATCTAATCGATCGAAGAAGAGGAAGGGGTGAAGAGTGAAAACCTGATTTCGAAATTGAAGAAAAAACCCTAATTCAGTGCATACGTCATACGAAGAGTCATGCAATAGGCGAAAGGGATCATCGACAAAGATTGTCGAGGGAAGACAACACGTGGCTCCCCGGTTTGCTGTTGCTGTTCGGGATGGGGGAAATTTTCAAGAGAATCAAAGGAAAAGAAAAGAAGGCGAACGGTAAAATAGATAAAAGATATAGTAATTAGAGTTTGGGTGTTTGGTGGTGAATGAGCACTATGAGGATCCAGATTTCCACTTTCCGTCCTTGAAATGAATCAGTTTCTAGATAGTTTAAGCGATTTGGACGGATGGTTGGATCCCTTCAAGGCGCATCATCCAACGGTAGTGCTGAATCCTAAACAACGTTGTCAAAATCAGGTTTGTCGATTTAATTCGATCTCATTGCATATTAACAGGCCGTTCACTTAAATAACTATTTATTTTTCATCGTTTTACGTCATTCATAGTAAATTATTGTTACCTAAAATAATAAATTATAATTTATATCCTACGCCTATAAATTATCCTTTAATGAATTTTTTTCCAACTTTATCATCACTCATGCAATTATCATAATAGCCATTACAACCTCATTATATTTTATTGAATTGAAATTTAGCTAATATAATATAACATTACAACACGATCATATATAATCATTACAATACGCTAACGCAAGGATTTGAACTTGGTACCTTAATGATGAAGACCTGGACTGAGTGTTACTAGACAACTATGCCATTGGCATCATTAACTTTAAGTTCAGCATTTTTATATTAAGTTGTATTATTAATGCACATGAATAGACACTGTAGTTTACTAGTATTAGAAAGTCTTCTAAAAAATTCTGTTCGTATTAAATTTCTCCCTACCTCAATCATCAAAACTATTATCTGGATGTTGGCCAAAAAAAAAAAATCACCATATCAAATTTTAATGAATAACTTATGTGTTAACATCTCCTTAGCTAAAGTGTCAAATTCAAATAATCATTTAACTTAAAGCACATAAATCAAATTTACATTATAGATTAATCTTCATCTCTAAAACTATAAAGCTTTTATGAAGTTGTAGACTTGTTATACCATTCTTTTAGGAAGCTTACACATAAAACCACATGGAAGTGACTCACCACTTATTTTGTTGGAAGTAGCTAACACCATCACCACCTACATAAACACTAGCCTCCATAGAAAAATTAGAGTTTAAGTATTTTTATTTTTCTTCTTATTTTTTTAATTATTTATTTTAGTTATTGCAAAAGGTAAGTTTTCTTTTTTTTTTTTTTTCCTTTAAGATGAGCAATACGCCATTTTAGAATAATTGTAACAAGTTTAAACTATTAAACACCTATTTCTTTCTAAGGAAAAACAAGAACATGATATGTATTTCGGTGCTTTTACATTCAATGGATATTTGTTGTTTCTTTTAGGAAGCTCATGACTTATGTTCTTTTTTTATCATGCAACCATCAACTACTCTTTTAAAATTTTAAGTGACACACACTTTGTGGAAATATTACACATGTGTTTATTAATATTCATGTCAACGCAGCATTTAAGGCAATCAACATAGTCTTTATGTGAACACAGCATTTAGGGTAATAGATACAAGTAGTTTTGTAATTATCTTTTCGTACAGCTGTATTATATATATATATATACCAATTAAGTAATAGATAATAACAACTTTCTTGTTCATATTTTCTTTTTTATCGTTCTGTCATTTTATAGAGTAAACATGGAGGAACTTCCGATGCTATAATGCTGATAAAAAAAATCTTTATTATGATTAAATATTTCACATGATATCAGAGTAAGCCTAGATAATACATTCTTTTTTTTTTCTTGATTTTTTTTATTGAAAGAATGTCGCAAGGTTCAGGAGTACAATAGATAAGAGGAAAATGAGAAGCAACATCATGGCACCAAAAATCCTTCAGCTTGTTTGCAATGAAGTTGCTAGAATAATGAAAGGAAAAGATGCAACAAAAACAACAAATGGAATAAACAATTCAAGTAACATTTGCTCTACAATATCCTATAATGTTAAATTTTCATGTTTGAATAATATGTATGATTTTTTATAGTAGATTCTAGTACAACAAACCATATTACACCATATATACATCTGCTGCATAATCAACAAAACATTTCCAAACCAATAGTTATCAAATTACCTAATGGAACTTCGCAAGCTGTTTATACAATAGTTGATATTTCTTAAACCTCAAATTACTCCACGATGTCCTTTTTGTTCCCAAATTCAAACACAATCTGCTTTCTTTGCCTAAATTGTTAAAGAATAAAAAATTACAAGTTAATTTTTATTTTCAAAATTTTCTTTTCAGGACCATTCAATTGTAAAGAAGAAATATGGATTTTATGTATTAGACAATCAGCCAATAAAGGGTAGTTTGAATTCTGTCTTTCTAGTTTGGATAATGGTTTTTTTTATTCCCCTTTAACTGATTTTGATATTATTATACTTCATAATCATCTTGGTCATTCTTCTTTGCGAATGCTTATGCATATTCCTAATTGTAAAATTGTAAGAACCATGATTTCTTTTGCGAGACTTGCAAGCTTGCTAAGCTTCATCGTATTCCTTTTGACAGGAAATGATACACATACTTCAACTGTGTTTGAATTGATTCATGTTGACCTATGGGGCCCATATAAACTAGCCAATATTACAAGTGTACGATTTTTTTTCCTTTGGTTCATGATTTATCACGTTGCAGATGGACATATCTTCTCTAATATAAATCTCGAGTTCTTGCTATTTTGACCGCTTCCTTCTCATACAATTAAGAACCATTTCAATGCAATTCTAAAGTTTATTAGATCTAATAATGGCTCTAAGATTGTTAAACACCAATGCCAATATTTATTTTCTAAAGTTGGTATTGTTCACCAACGAACGATGACATATACACGAAAACAAAATAGTATAGTTGAATGAAAACACTGACATCTTGTTGAGCTGTTCCACAATAAAACTCATTGTTGCTGATGCCTTCTTTTCGGTTCCTTCTTCTCCTTCTTCTATTACCCGAGCTCGGAGAAGGAAGAGATAAGAGGGCCCTATGGAGAATGTGGTCAAAAATCCATAATAGAGTTCGACCATAACGATTAAATAAATTATTTTTCATGCATAAGGATATTGGATTACCTAGTAGGTACAAGAGCTTTGTGTTTGCACGTATATCTTCCACAACAAATTTGGGGAGAGTGTATCCTCATTGCCACATATTTGATAAATAGAATGCCTATATCAAAACTAGCCCGGAAATCTCCTTTTGAAGTTTTTTTTGGTACTTTAACCACTTATCATAATGTAAAGGTAATATGATGTCTTTGTTATGCTCTTAATATAAGTCATGCACGTGACAAATTTGATCCAAAGGGTATTAAGTGTGTTTTCTTAGGTTATATGATATAGTTAATCACAAAATCATTTTTAGTAGGGATGTGTCTTTTCATGAATCTATTTTCCCTTACTGTGATTCTTCTTCATTCACAGGATCATTATTTATTCCTTGTTATTTACCCTACGTTAATTTTTCTGACCCTGATCATATAGATATTAGTCACGTTGATCATGTCTTGTGTCCATTAACTGATATTACTACTTCTCATATGCCTAATCAGTCTTCTTCCCTTTGCGAGTCATCATCATCTTCATTACCAGTTTTACGAAGATCTAATAGAGATAAACAAGCTCCTTCCTGGTTGAAAGATTATGTACACTTGATCCATAATTCTGTGTCCACAACTACTTCTAAACGCATTACTTCTCATCCTCTCTTTCATGCAACATATTTGGCTTATTACATACCTGGATATCTTGCATTTATTTCTAATGTTCTTACTATCCAAGAACCTACTTGTTATTCTCATGTTAAATTCAACATTAATTGGGTTCGAGCAATGGAATTTGAGATATATGCTTTAGGGGCTAATAATACCTGGAAATTAGTTGATTTGCCTCCATGGAATGAACTAATTGGCTCAAAATGGGTTTACAAAATTAAATACAAGCCTAATGGCATCATAGATTGTTATAAGGCTCGATTAGTGGCAAAGGGTTATACTCAAGTTCCTAATATATATCATAAGTATACTTTTTCTCTGGTGACCAAATTAGCCACTGTTCGTATACTTATTGCTATTGCTACAACTTTTAATTGGCCTTTTACATCAATTGGACATCAATAATTCCTTTTTACATGGTCTTTTGGACAAGAAAATTTACATGATTCCTCCTGAAAGGCTATGGTAAAGTTGTTCCTGGTAAAGTACGTAAGTTTGTTCACTCTGTTTATGGTCTTAAACAAGCTTCACGACAATAGAATCTTGAATTTACAAAATTTTTGGTTGATCATGGCTTTACTCAATCTAAAGACTATGATAAAGTTGTTTCTGGTAAAGTATGTAAATTTTTTGCTATTCTTGGTCATGTTGATGATATTATTGTTACAAGTAATTGTGAAGATGATATATGTTTACTTAAACATGAGCTAGACAAGGCTTTTACTATAAAAGGACTGGTGAGCTTCTAAATTCCTTTTAGGCATTGAAGTTTTCCTAATAGTCCTGGTACATGGTTGAATTAAAGGAAATTTGCTCTTGACATTGTGTTGGATGCATGACTTACTGGTTGTCGTCCTGCCAAGTTTCCTTTGTTGCAAGGTCTAAAATTGCATTTTGATGATGGTGAGCTTTTGTTAGATCCTAGTTTCTATAGGTGAGTTATTGGACACTTACTTTATATTACATTAACTCGACCTGATCTTTCTTATGCCATTCATCGTCTTAGTAGATTTGTTTCTAAGACAAGACAGCCACATTTTGATGCTTTAATGCATGTACTTCGATATTTGAAAACCATGGTTAATCATGGTTTGTTTTATTCCTCTCCTTCTTCTGTGGAGTTATATGGTTATTCGGATTCAAATTGGGGATCTTGTTTAATGAGTCGACATTCTCTTTCTGGATTTTGTGTATTTTTGGGTTCACCAAGAAACAAAAGACTGTTTCCACATCATCAACGGAAGCTGAATATCGAAGTATGGCAGTAGCAACCAAAGAACTTTTGTGGGTTTCATACATATTAAAGGACTTTGGTATTTCTGTTGCTTTACCTATTCATCTCTACTCTAATAACTAATTTACATAATTAATTACAGCAACTCCATGTCTTCATGGACGTACTAAACACATTGATATCAATATCCATCTTAACCATGATAAAATTTCTGATGGTTTTCTCATTACTCCATGTTTCATCTCAGTTGCAACTCATGGATCTCTTGACTAAACCGTTTAGTGAACATTAGCTTGCATTCTTGTCATCCAAATCTTCTCTCTCTGATCTTTGCAGTTCTCTAACTTATTCTTATGTTTCTCTCTCTAGAAAGCCTTATAATTGCCAAAAGTTGAGTTTTCTTCATTTCAAAGCTCTATTTATAAGTAAACTTATGTTTTTGTATAAACTTACCATAGTCATGTACGCTCCAATCTTTATCAATTTAAAAAGATTTGAAAAGATTCAAATCATCCTAGTGTTGCACAGTTTATGCATGGGCCATGTGTCAAGTCATATACCTTTCGAATGTCGAAACTTCTTTTTCTTTGGTAGTGTAAGACCTTTGCATGAGCATGAAAATTAGTCGTGTACTTCTCTGATCCTTGAAATTCACATACTCGATCCATTCATGCATTCATGTATCTACAATGACATTTACATGACCAGTGTATAAGCTCGTGTACTGTTCATGTACTTTGCAACTTTTCAAAATTTAACAAATCTGCATCCAAATTTTGTGAAACTTTATCCAATTCTTCTTTTAAGCTCAAATATCCTTCCATAGACTTACAATAAAAAAATTAAACAAATTAAGTATGCAATTCATGGAATCATTCATCAAATTAATTAATTTAAGCCAATAATATCCTTCTTAATTAGGGGTTAAGTTACTCATTAGTATACTCGCAATAGTCATTAAAAATTGTCGAGGCCAAAGTTTAAAATGAAGCCTTGAAGTATAGCTTTGGTTGAGGTCTAAGGTTGAGCCTTCGATCCTCCCTTGACGCAAATTGTGCATGTTTTTATTAGCCCTCAACCCTTAAATTTATTAAGATGCGACATGTTTTCTTGCACCCAAGTACCCCATGACTCTTTCCTAAGTGACCTTCGACCTTTATTTGTTATAAGACAAGCTTAGTTTTGGGTAGTGATGTAACATTTGACCTAACCTTAGTTGAACACAATAGTGATAAGCTTAAGTTAAGAAGTTTATAATGAGAATTTAGAATGCTTAAAGCTTTAATAAGAGTTCTATCTTCTCTATTATGTGTTGGTGATATATGCTTGTTGTTTTATTAAAGCTTTTCGATCAAGACCTTGATTTTCCTGAAGAGTACTACGATCTTTAAATAAGATGCAAAGGTGAGTGGCTTGAATTCTTATCACATCGTTGTGCTTGTAAATGTAGTTGCACCCATCTTTAATATGACTAAATCAATCATGTATGGGGTTCGGGAAAATATCTGTTGTATAGTGCATGGATATGTGCCAAGCCTTAACATTTGAAGTGACAACGAATTTTTTGTTGTTGATGTGTAATGAGATCATGATGATCGTTTAAACATTGCTTGCCCCCCAATAAATTAACTTAAGTTTATCTGATCCTTAATTAATAATTGGACATGCATTACACGATAGTACGTTGCATTTACATCGTACCTATGTTGCCTATTAATATTTCGATTCTGTGATGATGTCTTGACTAACGGGAGAGGCGGGGTGGGTTATCATCGGGTTGCTTGGTCCTATAGGAACTATGCAGGCATCAGAGGGGGGGGAGGGGGGGGGGGGGGGGTGGGGACACTTAGAGAGATTCTGGTGGTTCTAAGGTGAATTGGTGGTTATGTGGTAATGTGCATATATATATAACAAAAGAATTTTAAAGAAATCTTCCCTCTCTAGCTCTATCTAAAGAGTAGTTTGAGGTTATTTTTATAATAAATGTTTATGTATATGTGGGACAAGATGAGAAGTTACCCCCTTCCTTAGTTCTCAGTTTCTTTTAGACATGAGATACTTAGCTGGTCCCTTCAACCTTGTTAGGGGGGGGGGGGGGGGGGGGGGGGGGGGGGTGGCGTGTAAATCCCAATTGGTTTGAATTCCGATCATTCAAATTGTGCATTTCATATATTTGATATGGCATTGCATATGATTGTAATTATAACTTAGTTGTTATTGTGTTGAATTGTGGTTTGACTTCTGTTATCTCACCAAACTTGGTGTGCTCACACTCCTTAGATTTCATATGATTTTTCATGATCTCTAAAGTGGATCCAAGTGTGAGCAAAGGAGACGCAGTGAGTTTCAAGGAGAGAGTCCAGGACTCGAGTCTTAATGGAGACAGCTTTCTTGTAAATAATATTATGCTGATCTTTTGGGATGTAATGTTATGCTATATGGTTTATCTTAGGTTATATGGACGCTTTATGCTATTTTCGTTTTAAAGAACTTTTATGTATGTAAAATTTCTTATCTTAACAATCTTCCGATCCTGTTTTTAAAATGTTCACTCCACAGAGTATCTTAATAGTTTGATGCCTGTGAAATATTTTCTTAAAGGCCTTAGTAGACATCAATACTACTAGGGTGCCTTATAGGGTATGACAGATCAGATATAGATACGATACAAATAAAAATCTGACAATTTAATTATTCTAAACAAGCTTGAAAAAGGTCTAAGCTTGTGATTCACTCCATATTTTTTTACACAGCCTCACCTTATCAAATGAAACGTGTCCTGTGTCATTTAGATGGTTTGTTTTTTATCTGCATCTTATCTATATTTGATCTGTGTATGATCTGCTTGATCTATTGTTTTAGTAGTTAAAATAACATAGCTATTTGTTTTTCATGCGTAAAAGATTTACCACATGTTATTTTTAAGGAAAATGTTGATCAAAACTCAAGATCCATTTTGTTTCTATCAAAAAGTTATTTTTAAAAGTCGGATCTTGAAGAAGACCCATTTAGAAAACATATTTTCCAACTTCAAAATGAAGGTTTTACATGTAAAATGAAGAGCTTAGGTAATGAGTATCATAAAGTAACTGGACGTTTTATGCTATTTTCGTTGTAAAGAACTTTCAGGTATGTAAAATTTCTTATCTTAACAATCTTGCGATCCTGTTTTTAAAATGTTCATGCCACAGAGCATCTTAACAGTTTGATGCTTGTGAAAAATTTTCTTAAAGGCCTTAGTAGACATTAATACTACTAGGGTGCTTTATGGGGCATGACAGATTAGATGTAGATACGATAGAAATAAAAATCTGATAATCTAATTATTCTAAACAAGCTTGAAAAGGTCTAAGCTCGTGATTCACTCCATATTTTTTTACACAGCCTTACCTTATCAAACGAAACGTGTCCTGTGTCATTTAGATATTTTTTTTTATCTGCATCTTATCTGTATCTGATCTGTATATGATCTGCTTGATCTATTTATAATTAAAAATATCTATTTTTCATTCATATTTATTTCTTGACAAACAATCTATTTAAAAATGTTTATGTATAATCTATAAGCTGACAAAAGAAGCAAGCCTTAAAAGACTTAGATTTAGTTTTAGACGTTTCATTTCCTTCATGCCTTCGTGTCTTACACCCTAAAACCCTTGACCCCAAACAACCACCCATAACAGTAAAACACCACAAAACAATAATCTTGAAAACCAATATAATCTTGTAGTTAGAAAATTATAGTTAATTAGATTAGGATTTACAAAATTGGGAGGAAAATAAGAAAGAGAATAGTGATGCAATAGACTTTTACATAACCAGGTAATAGTTAACGGTCTTCAATATATAAGCTTAGAGGCATATTTTCTAAATTATAGCCCGAAAATTATAGTTTTTTTTTTTTTACTTTTTCATTTATTAATATTATTCAATAATTTTTTTATAGATGGGTAATAGGTGTATTATATTTACATTAAAGAACGAATTGTAGAATAGGATAGGGTATGAAGATCGTATATCCTAAGGCTGTAAATGAGTCAAGACAACATGCGAGCTACTCGAGTTCGATTCGATGAATACTCGAATTTGACTTGCTTTTAATCGAGTCGAGCTCGAGTTTAAGTTAGTCGAGTAGTTATTGAGCACAAGTTCTAGTATTAAAATACTCGGCTTGATGAGCTTACAAGCTTACTCGAGCTTAAATGAGTATTAAATCAAGGCGAGTTGAGTTTGAGCTTATTGAGTATTAAATACTATTTATAGTTAAATTAATATTTAAAAGAATAATCGAGTTTAATCGAGTCGAGTTCGAGTTTATTGAGTATTAAATTGAATCATGTTCGAGCTTGAAAATCAAAGCTCGATCGAGTTCGAGTTTGAGATTTGAGTTTTTATTCGAGTCGAGTTCGAGCTTGGTATTGTATTAACTCGACTCGACTTGTTTACATCCCTAGTATACTCGTAGCTTATCTTGTGAGAAACAAATTTAAAAAAAATATATATATATATATATATATAAATAGAACTTATTCGAAAATTAGAATCTATCGTATAATCCTTAATACTTATTCGAATATGTGTGATAGAGATAAGGAGAGAGAGAAGAAAAAAAGTAGAATTGTGAATTCCAATATCCAAAGGTACAAAAGACGAGGACTTTTAATTCTCTTCTTAATCTATCTACACAAAGAAAGAGGAACATATGGGAGGTGATGGAAATTAACAAGATTTGATTCATCAATATATTTTTTCTTAAGAAAATGTTGTTAAAGGCTTAGCATATTACGCTATTATTATCTCGTTCTTTCTTAAATTAACTTGAAAACATAACACATATTTGTTTAACAAAAATATATTAATGTGATGACTTGTTGGAAAATAATCTCTATAATATTAGGCACTTAAAAAATTAAGCTGTCTTATTATTACAATTTTAATATCTAATCATTTATAGATATAAAACGCAATATTATGTTCCATTTATATAAAGTTAATTTTCTTTGTGTAACTAAGCACAAGTTTAAAAAAAATCTAAGTGAATATGACATAATAAACATTAAAATTATAGTATATCTTGATATAATTGATAGATGAAAAAAAATTATTAGAGAATATAATTTGTATAAAGTTGAAAATTATACTTCACAATAAATAAAAGGAAAAATGTCAAATTCGATATTTGTACTTTGCACGAAAATTTAATTTGATACTTGAAATTTGTCTCTTTAATATTTAATTAAACTTTTTGTTGCTGCTTTTACTACTCCCTAACATTGTTTGCTCCTGTAAGAAGCAGCTTATTAGTACTGGCATAGATTAAATGGTATTTAGGAGATAGTACAATTATCGAGTATTATATTAATCTCAAAATTTAAGCACTAAATTGAATTTTCATGCAAGTTTGAATATTAAAGTTGACATTTATTACAAATGAAATTAGTAGTATCCCTATCTATTTCCATTTTTTAATTGAAAATATCATAAATTAAACTAAACCATCTAAAGTCAAAACAATTTTGAGTGGCATATTACTATCATCACCAATACATACATATTTATTTTTTATTTTTTACTTTAGCAAATGCATAATTACGAGCGTTAGATTTAATTATATAAATGTCCTTCAATACTATATTAAAATTTTTTACAATTAACTAACACCATTTTCTATTAAAGGTCTTATTGGAATTTAGTTAAAGATGGTGTTTTTATATATAGAATATATTCCTTTCTATAGATAGTAATCAAGAATTATAAGCAATTATAATGGGATTTGAATTTATTTATTTATTTTTTTTTGCCAAACGGATATGAACTTAACATTGTCATTCTTAGTGTATATTTTATTATCCTGTATTGTTAACTATAATTTTCTTTTTTTTTTAATTTTTTAATTTATTTAATATTAAATTGCATACAAGGCATGCATATGCCTATGGTTATAATGAAAATGTTTTATGTTACTACGTACGATTAGTGATGCATTATAAATTTATTCACATAAATATCAATTGTGTAAAAATAATTACATAAATCTCATTGCAAAATCCCATGTAATAAATGAGATTTTGAATTTTACATAAAAATCACATGCATTAAGAGTGATTTAGAGTTACTATATGAATTTGAAAATCACATATAATAAATATGATTTTGAATTTGATTAGGGCTTCACTCTAATAAATGCAATTTATGTAAACGCAAACGCATGTGCACAGATTTTTTTTTACTATTTTAAATTACATTCATCATATGTGATTTTGCATTGGTAATACGATAATTAATTTTCTATAATTTGTATCTTGGTAATTGTAAGACATGTGGTACACTATACTATATACACATTCATCAATAATTAAATCTTATTTGTTGTTTTGGTATACACATGATGACTAATTTGATGAAATAAATATTAATATAATTATTAGAAATAATTTTCTATTTTTTAAATTTATTTATGTAATATTTATGGTGCACACAATGCATGCATATTTGTTATATTAAAAAAGTTTTAGGTTACCCTATACACATTCATTAATTATTAAATATTATATACGCATATTGGTATGCATATTATGACTTCTTTGATGAGATAAATATATTATAATTAACAAATTCTTTTAATTTAAAAATACATTTAAAATGTAGCATTGTAGTTCTACATTTATGCTTATCTTTAAGTGTTCTAATATCGGTTGTACATTCTTTTCCTTAAATGCTTGATCAAGTGCATAGATTATAATAATAATATAAATTATCTTATTCAAATTTAGCTAAAAGATCTAGTGTATATATATATATATATATATATATATATAATTCATTCAATTCTATAAATGGCAATCAAGGTATACACATAATTATAATAGGATATGAACTTATTTATATTATTAAGGCAAAACCACATTCTTCAATGTCTTTAGTGTAAATATTTTTAGTATAAATGTTTTTAATATAATATTTTTAGCATATGCGCATAAAATATTTTTGATATCCATGAAATCATGAAAATTAAATATGGTTTGAA